>JAJHUR010106182.1:2531-13975 GCA_027495735.1 Lutjanus campechanus
GCAGGGGCAAAAGGGTTGTTCAGTTGAATATTGCCTGTCTGCCTGCCCCATAGATCTTTTATCTGACTGAGGCTTGTGACAGTTAGAGTCTATGGCCTTGACCATATTATTAAAGTACTGTTATTAAAAAACACAGATCCAAAGAAGTCATTCATGAGTCAGTTTGCCAATGCCCCTGTTAAAAATGAACAAATTGCCTGCTGGCACCAAGCTATATGTTACCTGTACACCAGAACATGAAGCCTAAATCACTTGAATTACTACATCACATTACAGTACTGGTAGCAGGTTAAAATGAAACATCAGCATTTGAAATCAACACTATCTGAATGGCTATGGACCACTAAGGGTATGTAGAAACATTATGTTTTCAATATGTAGCAATTGCATTTCCAAAAATGATTACAGCATTCCAAATAGCAACTTGGAGCAATAGACTGTATGTTAAATATATTGAAGCCCTATTTATCGTACGATCTACGGTTAAAACAAGTTGTTTTTCCCTGCCCTCGCCTCCCCAGACTCGAGGAAACTCAGGCAGGCTGCAGGAACGCTACAGGAGCACAAGACAAGTGTAACATCGTAAATAGACGATAACAAGCGACGACGGATCCTACACTGTAGGTTGACTACCTGTTTATAACTATCAATTATTGTCTGTCGATATATAAAGCTCAGCTTGTTACACTGAAAACCAAAGCCCACTTCTTTGAAAATACACACTCTGGAGTTCAGTTCAGTGACTGCCTGCTTTCTGCCTGCCAGAGTCTATTAAGATATTGCTTAGTTTAACCATTATAAACATATATGCCTTCTACAAGATTATTAATGATTCCTTACAACCCATAAGAAGTCACTTACTCATTTGGCAAACATTCAGCATTAATTTAAACCTTAATTAATGTGAAACTGGCAATTAAAAACACATGTTGTACAGAATAGACATTTCAAAGGAGGATGCTGCGACTGAAGCATCATTGTCAGAGAAGTGAGTATTTCAACTTTGCATGTGTCTTTAATCTCTGATGACATATCATTTTAGTATGATTTAGTACAGTAAATATGTTCCAGATTTCTCCCTGAAGTTGCCAGACTGGGAAAAATACCCACTGACTAGCCACCACACTTGTGGCAAGGATGCCACAAATCTCTAACACACTCAGTTTGTCATAATGTAATAATGATGATCCGTATTTCTTGCATCAACATCTTCGCTTTACCCTCCAAAAAATACAGCTTGTTTGTGCATTTCACCGGCCCAAATGTAATACTCATCTGGCACAAGATTTGCCTTGAGCTGTATTACCGTTGCATTTTGCATCATTGTGCTCTTCACATATTGTATTATGAATCTTGTTGGGGAAGATGAAACCCAGTGAGAAGACTCCACGGTCAATAGTGTCACATGCTTTGTGATTTGATGAAAGGTTCTATTTGTGTAGCCTGATGTGTATAGCTCCCTAATCAAAGACTTATATTTCTGTGACAACTAAAATAAATTACTCTATTACAACCGCCCACCTGCCCTCTCCACAGTATTGATACCATTTTATTACCAGAGAGAGACAGATGGACAACACAGAAGATTGTGGCAAGTTATGGGCGTGCAGGAGAATGTGTGCTCATGGCTGTGTAATGTCATGTCAGGTTAGAACCTGCACAAAGGTAATCAAATAAGATGATTAGAGAGAAAATTACACGTGTTCAGCTCCACAAACAATTCTGATATGAGGCATTGTGAAGGATAACTCCATGGTCTGTGTTCCAGTGCGGACGGGGGCTTATTACAATACTCCAGCCAATTTAGGCCTGCAAGCTTCACTTCCCCCATCAGCAAGTGAAAGAGGGGAGAATTTGGTCTGAAAGCCCAATCACACACAGCGCTCTGAGTTCAGCAGGTGGGGAAGTAGCAGCAGCAGGCTCCATCAGGCAATAATACAAAGTTAATGATGCAGAATGGTGTCTTTCTCCATACCAAAGAAGACATCAATACAGGATGTTTAAGAACGCTGTTCCTAATTACGCTTTTTAAATTCACCACTGACGTGATTGATGATTTCAAAGAGCGGCATTATTGATCCACTTCACAGACAAGTCACATCGATTGCAAGTCTAGAATGAATAAAAGTTTTTTTTTCCCTTTATCTCCCCCACTGAGAGAGAGATTGTACAATCAGAGCATCAGTGTGACCTATATGGGTAGTTTGGAAGCTAAATCACCTCTTTTAAAAAGCAGTCTGAGCAAGGACGTATGGAGCAGTGATTGCTGAATCGAGGGACCTTGGGGGACCTTCAGGGCGTCACGTCAGACGTTAACAGTTAAATCTCAGTGCTTTCTCATTTATCAAATGTGGAAATTCATCCATCCATTCATTAATCTGCGGGATCCTGTACAAATAGCCTATCTGCGTTGGAGTTCTCAGCGTGAAAAAGTTCAGGAGCGGCTGTTTTATAGACAATCAGCCAGCTGTGAAGCATCACGCCTCTCACTGCAATCAGCGGTGATGGAGTGATGGATGCTCTGACGCACTGACAGATTGTTTTTTCCCACCTCTGCTCCCTGTTGACATGCCCCATGGCTCGTGCTTATTATTCCATGAACTTTGTTATTCCTCATGAGCAGCCAGATCTTCCTATTAGTGCACAAGCTGCCAGTTATTGCATGTCTAATCCCAGCTAGTGATATTAGCGGATCAACGAGGGAGGTTAACAGAGCAAAACCTGATGTGGCAGAAAGTCTGACATCACCTGGTCCAGCTGCAGATTCTGCAGATTCTTGTTATTTCACTTGGATGTTTGAGCTTTACAGTGCACAATGATGGATGTGCACTTTGACACTCGGAGGCTGTTTTCACATTCATCTGCTGAAGGGGGAAAGTCTCTCTGTACTTGCAACTGCAACTACAGATTATTTTCACTATTAATCTGACAGTTATTTTAACAATCAATTGATTAATTGTTTAGTCTTTAAAACTGACCTCTCATTTCCTATTTCCTGCACTTAGATATGCTACGAGCTAGGCCTGTCCATGTTGAAAAGAAAACCAAATCTTAAGTTAGCTAATGTTGGTAAAATGCAAGCTAACTAGCTAGCTGATCTATATCAATCATTACCTAGCTAGTTAGCTTGTATTTTGCTTTGTAGTAAACTAAATAAAAAAAGGTAACGATTGATGTTGATTAGCTAGCTACCTTGTTAGCTAGCATTTTAACATTAGCTATCTGCCATTTTATGTATATTTGATCATTTCTCTTAATTAAGTGTTTTCTTTCTTTAAAAAAAATTGTAGTTATTTCAAGTTATTAAAAACAGCAGTGAATGTTTAGTGTTTCAGTGCCCTGATGTCATTTTACATAAATAATTAATATAGGCTGATATATCGATATCAGAATTCTTCACAAAAATCCAGTATCAGTCGAGCCCTACTTTTAACCAACTTCAAAATCTGGTTTTCAACATAGACAAGTCCACCGCAGTATATCTACGTACAGGAATTTTGACCAAGGTTCCGCTGGTTACCAAGCTTGCTCACCTGTCATTGGAGCACAGAGCAAAAAGGGAAGGCACTTAGGATAGGTCAGGTGTGAAAAATGCTCATCACAATTTCCCAGAGCTCAAAGTGACAGCTTCAGATTGCTTATTTTGTCCAAGCAACAGTCAAAAACCCAAAGGCATTTTGTTTATTATTCTAAGTGTGTCTCACAATTGGCAAAGAAAAGCAGCAAATCCTTCCATTTAAGAAGGCAGAAACAGCAAATATTTGACATTTTTGACTGAACAATGACTGAATCCATTAATCGATTATTAAAATAGTTGGAAATTTTCTTTCGATCGACTAATCGATTTCTTGACTAATCGTTACGGCTCTACTCACCTTATATCTAAGGATTGTATATATAAGCATGATTTTGTGACAAATAATTTGGAAGCCAATCTTGGATCCATTTGTGCACAAGCTGCAAGTTATTGTGTGCCTAATTACAGCTAGTGAGGGAGGTTAACAGAGCAAAACTGATGTGGCAGAAAGTCTGTGTCTGACATCACCTGCTTCAGCTGCAGATTCTGCAAAATCAGGGAGATCTGTCCTGTTCTCTATCAATACAAAGTGTTCTGTTAGAATTACAGAAAACAAGATTGATTAGGAATCAACAGGACGTTGAATTGCAGCAGCAGAGGGAGGTTTTCCATCACACCGTGCTGAATCTCATTGGCAAGTGCACTTCAAGTGGCAAAGTGGGCTACAGCTTATGATTAAATGGTCTGCAGGCGAAGCCTTTTTGTCTTTTTTTTTTTTTTTTTTAGAGAGAGAGCTCTTTCTGAAGGCCAAAGTTAATGCAGTCATAGAAAGAACTCTGATACACTCCCACGTGAAATGGCCATGTGAGGAAAGCCCGGAGGGAGAAAAGGCCTTGAATGAATTTGAGAGGGAGAGAGAGTGGGAGGGAGGCAGATAGAGAGAAAGTTTAAACATTACTGATCCTCAAATATCCTTTTGGTTTCTGGTTCAATTGGAATTCGGCAGTAAGTGTCTGCTAAAAGCTCCATTTTTGTTGCCCTTCCATTGCTGCTGAGCTTTTAGAGTTAGATGATGACAGATTGTGAGCTACCTGATATCCTTCATCATCCTCCCCAGTGGAGGTGTTTGTTCCGCCCCGAGCAAGTCCTCGAGGACTAACAAACAGCCGGCGTGTTTGATGGACTATGGGGAGACATCTGCTCTGCCTGGCTTTGCCATACAGAATGAAAACAACATGTTACAGTAATCAATCAATATGCAAACTGTGTCCTTTTGGTCTCATGATTAACCTTACAGACTTCATGGTTATCAAGTCATTATATCAGCTTGTCATTGTGCATTAGTACTGAGAAGTTACAGGGAGTGAGTACGCGAGCGTGCAGTGTTTTCCTCAGGTTGGCATATTGCTTTAAGCATGGATGCTCGATATATCCTCGACAACGCTGTCACAACTGTGCTTCAAGCACCCTCTGGGATAAGCTCTGTTTTGTGTACTCAAGGGACAAGAGGGGAAGAGAAAGTCTGCACAGTGCAATCTGATTTGTGGTTATAGGCGCACCATCCTTCACAAAGTAATCTGGAGAATATCACCCGAGCCAAAAGATCCTTTGAGCGCTGTCATCCATTTTAAACGGCGAGTTGCTCATGTCGGCAGATGTGTTTGTGCATTGTGATGAGCTGATTTGAAATTGCCATTGGCTGATTTTAGCCTCTGAATATCCCGTAGACAGGTGGTTCCCAAACTGGGGCCCCAGGAGTCCTCTGGGAGTTACACTGGGTTTGCTGCAAAATGATGCATGACTTTTATTATTTAGTTATTTTACATATTAAAGGACTAGTGTGTAGGATTTACAGGAAGTATGTATGTATGTTTTCATTAGTGTATAATCACCTGAAAATAAGAATCACTGTGTTTTTGTCAGCTTAGCGTGGGCTGTTTATTACAGCAAGAGTGGATCTCCTTACATGGAGGCTGCTTGCGCCAGGTATCAGTACTCAATACTTTTAAGGTACCACTCAAAATAACTTAGTACTAAGTAGAATCAAAACTTCTCCAGTCAAACAATACCTGCATTCAGTCCTTTCTGTATCCAGATTTAGAAAAATATAAGTGTGGAGTGGGGGTATATTTGACAGAGCAGGCAGTTCAGTGTGCCAAGATGCCACCAAAACGTTAAAAAGAATGAAAGTAGGAAAAAAAAATACTGAATAAAGTACTCTGTTGGTACTGGTATCAATTTAAGGGTACTGGTACTGGTGTCATAACTTTTAAATGATACCCAGCCCTGGAGGCCGCCGTGTTGCACCACTGTGTTTCCACAGTAGCCCAGAAGGACAAGCTGAACACTGGATCCAGATACAACCTTTTGTGTTTTGTGCGCGTTTCACAGCCACTGTAGGTCGTCCTACATGTTTGAGAGGCAAGCCCATGGATAGATGCTGCCAAATCCTACATGTTGGTCCTTCAATGCAATGGTTCTCAAATGAATAATAATAAAAGTTTTCAAAATCCACAATCTAAATCTAAAATCTAAATCCAAAATAATTCATAGATTATGTTCTAATCCAAAAATGTTTCCTTCCGTGAGTTAAGCACATGTCATCTACATGTCACTGACTAATGGTGGAAACCAACTCTCTATATTTTTCTTTAAAAAAAAAGAAAAAAAAAGAAGTGTTAAAAAATAGACTACATCAAATTATATCAAGTACAATACATGAGGGGGTCCCTCCTCTATTCTTTATCTTGTAATGGAGGCTCTGTTTTGATGTAAATCTGAATGAAATGAAAAATAATGTAAATTTGTCCACTTGGATGGTTTCCTCTCTCCACTCACTTTAGTTCCTCTAAATTGAATGATCTTCTTTTGCAATCCTTAGCTCTTATTTATTATTATTACAGTGTTACAAAAGGTGCCTGAAAAAGCATTTCACTGCTGTTTTGTAACTGATTTTCCTCATGTACTTTTGTCCATGTTTTATTAATTTTACTCATTGCGATGCACTTTTACTATTGCTCAGGGGTTAATACAGTATAAACTAATATCCCCCTCACATACACATAGACACACACACTCCTGAGCACACTAACACACACTCCCATACACATCACATAGTCACATTTTGTGCTTTTAAATGGATACTATTATCACTGTTGTATTGTGTTGTTGCTATCAGACATATTTTGTTACTGTTAGTTTGCTGTCACTTATTACTTTATTTCTGTTCTGTATTTTTTTAGTTCTTAATAACTTTATGAAACTTTTATTCAGATGGAGGCTTCAAATAAGCCCTCTGGGTTTTTTGCCTCTCCTTGCACTTTATATCATTTGTCATCTTTGCCTTTTAATTGCGCTAAATGAAACTATAAACTATATAATACCAACTTTAATTAATATAATTGGTTACATTTGTGTTTACCCTACTACTTCATATCAATATAACTGTCCTCAGAAAAAAGTCTTTGAGGACCACCACTGTTAGACTAATGTGTGACTTACAGTTGTAACAGACAGCACAGTATGTAGGATCCAGGAACATTTTGTAGTTGACATATTGGTCAGTAGGGGGCGGTGTAGTCTCCAACCAAACCTCTGCGAGGACACTCTTTAGAGCGGAACATGTTTCTCTTTGGTTAAACCAACATGGTGCCACCCTGAAGGCAATGTGAATGTAAACAAGCAGCTCACCTCTGGAAAGATAAATCCTGTCACAGCAGCTTAAATACAACAGTTAGCAGAGCTTCATGGCTCTCAGAGTGTGCGCTCGGTTCTTCAGAGACTCCGCCGTCCTCTCTACACGGGCCGTCCGGTCTGCTCGACAGGAAAGTGCGTCATGGCTTCTCACAGCGGGTCAGTCACTACTAACAGCTTCTTCTTCTGTTCAGTAATTTCATTGTTTTAGTCAGAAGCATATTGGGTCGAAAGTAAAGCATGAAATAAATACAGAAAATGTGACCCTAAGCTCAGGTGCCCATACCGACGTTATGGGGGAGCAGACCGACCAATGAATCACGACACCTCTCTGCTCCTCACGACTGGGACACAGACTGAATGCTGATAGTGCATTCATGTGGTGCCAGAATAATGGGAAAAATGATTTCCCGACTAGGAAAATTCACGTGAACTCTGTCAGACGAGTTGCCGAGTTGCTGTCTGTTGACGTCATATATGTAGAAATATGGTGGACGAGAGTAAATGTTTGGTTGATAACTTTTATGAATTCACGTGCTATATAACATCATATAACATAATGTGTATTATAGTATTAACTTGCAACCGTCAGTTGTTGTCCACATAGAGTGATCTATATTCACTTAAAATGTGATTTATTAGCATTAACCCTAATAACAAGTCCCCTACTCTACACTAATACACCCTATTATCAGTAGCATCCATGTTGTTTTCACTTTATGACTTATAAGGTCGGAATAACGACTTCCCATCTCGAAACCTGGGACCGTCCGAGGAGCACATGAATGCACTATAATTTCAGTTCAGTTTATGTTTATTCACAAGACGTTTAAAATTCAAGTACACTCATATCAAACATGGGAAGACATGTAAAAAGGGACATCCTGATAAGCTATCTGAAGATTGAAAGTAGGGGCCCAGACACCAAGTAACTAGTTTAAAGGAATATGTGAATACAAATTGTGTAATGCTGCTTTGAAAGGGATAGTTCAACCAAATATGAAAACTCAGTCATTATCCACTCACCATCATGCTGATTGAAGGTTGGATTTGGTTTTTTAGTCCACAAAATGCTGCTGGAGTTTCACAGGAAAACGGCACTGCAGAATCTCCCAAACAAAGAATGGTGACCAGCTTTCAAATTGGAAATGAGAAGTAATGACGACATATGAGGGAAAATGTTGTGATTCTTCCATTTGAAAAGGGATCATTCACACCTGTGACTTCCCTACATGTGCTTCAGCCTGACAAGGAAACACATCCACCAGTATAAACACAAGTAACAGACCTTTTCACTGCTGCCATATTGATATGATATAAAATAGAGGGTTAAACACAGGTGTTACAATGTTATTAATTAAGATCCTGTCTCTGTTTGACCTGAATCAAACGGAGCCATCATTGAGAACACCATGTTGAAATGGCTGCTGTGAAAAATTGTCTGTTTATTTTCATAGATTTCACAGTTTTCTTTCCCTTATTAGAGAATAATTGAACATTCTGTACCGATACTTTACCCTTTGAAGATCTGGTAGAATTTAAAGTCTCCCCTCCTCTCAATAATGTGTTTCACTTCTTCTTACTTCACTTGGCTATTTAAATGTCACTGTGCAGAATGATGTATGTGCAGTTTGACACAAGAGGGCACTTAATAATATTTATCAGCTAGAGACTGAAAGTCTCTCTGTACTTGCCTCAAATATGAGCTTAAGGATTGTACATAAAAGCTTGAATTTGTGTCACTTGGGTAGTTTGGAAGCCAATTGTGGTCCAATATGCATCTTACACAAATACGATGAAACCTCCACTGTACAAACACCTGTATCCTGCAGTTTATCCTGTTAAAATGAACAATGTTTAAATATTCATACATTTAGTACCTTAAGTGGAGTAAGGAGGGAGGGAGAGGGATGAAGTACATGTAATTTGAAGCATTTATAATGATGTAATAAGGCAGAGTACTTGTATATGTCTTAAAACATGTCTGAAAAGGATTTTTAAAGATTTGGTAGGTTCTCATCCAGGGTCGCCCTACACTACATCCCTGCATTTGTTTGAACGAGGTTTGTGTATTTTCATTCTGAAGTAATCTCTGATATATTTTCTTTTCAACTAATCAAATAATTGTTTGGTATGTAAAATATTTGAGGAGTTCATT
Organism: Lutjanus campechanus; assembly: GCA_027495735.1. Lineage (NCBI taxonomy): Eukaryota > Metazoa > Chordata > Actinopteri > Lutjaniformes > Lutjanidae > Lutjanus > Lutjanus campechanus. The sequence goes on from JAJHUR010106182.1 coordinate 11,900, forward strand.
TGCAAAAGCTGATAAACATCAATCTGAAAATGAATAAACTAACATCATTTGAGATATCTCATCAAAACAACCCGACGTCTGTTTGATTGATACTACCTGCCAAAAAAAAAGATTTAGGAAAATAAATAAAAACAGAGTTATGTGCTTTTGCAAATGAACTCGTCATTTAAAAAAATGATGAAGGTTGTCCATCACTATTTCGCAGTGCTCAGGAAGGTAAAGTCTTCAAATTACTCGTAAAGAGTCCAAACCTCAATGATGTTTTACTTTTATTTTTTAATTTACAATAATATAAAATAGAGAAAAACAATTTTCTTCCAACTGACTAATGATTAAATAGTTCAAAGGTAGTTTAAAAGATAAATACTGATAATAACAATAAATATTCATTTATGGCTCTGAAGCTATGAGCAGTCTTTCATTATGTCATTTTTTTGTGTAAAACAGTGTAAAGCATTTTCAGTAAAGTTTCTGGGGTTCACAGCGGACTACCCTCACAATCACTCCAGCACTGAGATGGGTGTTTGATTAGTTTTATGAATGAGTTTATGAGGGGGACCATCTGAATGCATTATTATACTGTGTCGTATGAACGTCTTAGTAAGCAGAATTAGTCGGTTACCTTGTAGCCGTGCTGGCGGCGAAGTGATTGAGATGTTGATGTCTTTACAGGAAACGCTGCCTGCACCCGAGGAGGGAGGAGTGGATTTATCTTCACTCCTGCTTGTTTTATTACATCAGAGGCATTTCTCAACAGACTGATGAAAGGCAAAGCAGCAGAGAGCATAGAGGCAGATGACAGTTTTTATCGCCTTCCAGCCTCAGTTCCGCCGGACAGCGGTAATCAGACCACTGCCTCAGAGATTTACATCCCTAAACTCATCTGATCATTCTGATCCAGCCTTTCTCACTAAATTCTGTCACCCTGCCATGAATCTGATGCTCTGGTATTTCTATGTTTTTTTATTACTGGTGTCAAATTACTCATATTGTCTGTCTGATGATTAATTTTGTTTGTGTTTCCAGGTGAACAGACATCTTTGTTACTGAGACATCCTGATGAACCCGACAACCCGAAGGTTTTGAAAGTGGCTATAATAGGTGCCCCAAATGCTGGGAAGTCCACATTGTCCAATCAGCTCATCGGCAGAAAGGTCTCTCTCCTAACCATCTCCCTTTTAAAGGGATTGTTTGGATTTTTGAAGGAGGGGGGGGGTTACCTACAGTAGATGCCAGTCAGACAGGCGTACTGGCATGCAAGCTAAGAAATGTCATGCATATTTTAACCACTTAGAAAGGGTCCAAAAATCTTATCAAGTGCACAATATGTTTATAATGTTTTCACCACTTTAATTTGTCATCACACAGCCTTCTCTAACTAGAAACCGCAATTATAAATCAGCCAAACTCCACAGACAAAATCAGTAATTTTACCTCACAAAACACAGGAGTTGCTGATCTGCCGCTGCCTTGATCTGCTATTTTGTTCGTGTAGCTGTGTGACTTCACTGTTTTGAATGGTTTGTTCAGATCCACCTACTCGCACAACAACACAAACAAGCTAACTGATCGCGGCAGCAGTAGATCAGCATCTCCCGTGTTCTGCGTGGTAAAATTCCCATCAGAAAACGGCTGTCTGACGGCAAAGTAAAGCAGTCAAAATACTCTAAATATACCACCATCTACTATGTACCTCATATAACCTCACTTCAAAAAATCTGAACTACCCCTTTAACTCTCTTCCTTTAAACATTTACACTGTAATATGTCTTGTCTGACACAACAGCAGGTGGTGTTCACTTTGTAACCTAAGTGATTCTTTGTTAAAGGTGTTTGCTGTGTCCAAGAAAGTCCACACTACACGGTCTCGTGCCCTGGGCGTCCTAACAGAGAATGATACACAGATAGTAAGACCTTTTTTTAAATGTCTTTTCTGGTGTAACTGAATATTGTAATTGAAAAGTCAAAAGTCAATGCATGTGTTTGTATGTTTTGTAGATTTTACTGGACACCCCTGGTCTCACCACTGCAGCAAAGGTCAAAAGGTGCCTTCCTTTTTTCTTTTTTTTTTTTTTT
>JAJHUR010106183.1:0-12871 GCA_027495735.1 Lutjanus campechanus
TTTTTTTTTTTTTTTTTTTTTTTTTTTTACAGAAACCTAACCAAGTAGTTTTGGTGCCTAAACCTAACCAAATTGATGAAGATCACCGTGGCAATGAAGGTCACGTGACTGTGATATAAAAGGTCACCTTCCTACCTAAGAGCCTGGATCCACTCGAGGTTTTCTGCCTGTTTAAAATGAAGTTTTTCCTCACCACAGCTGCCTCGGTGCTTGCTCTCGGTGGGAACAACTGAGGTGCCCTGAGATAACTGTTATGATTTGGCGTTTGGTTCTGATTTTTGACTGTACAAACAAATCTGAACTGTTACTACATCCAGAACTTGTGTCAGAGTAAATGCATCTAATGCAAACATCTTTAAAAGTGACGTGCTATTTATAAACCGTGACATGAGATCATGTTGCCCAAAGCAACAAAACTGCAGCAGTCACCACAGGAACTCATACTGGAGTGTGTGTAGTGGTATTTGTGCGCTGAGTTCATAGTTTCCTGCTGTGAATCATTTCAACCAGCTTTAATGGACACTGGAAGCCTAAAGAAATGATCCTAATTTCAACACGATTGTCTGGAAAGCACCGATGTTCCATCTCATTCTGGACTCAAAAGCTACGACGACTCCAGCGTTGCATCAGCGCTCGCTTCAAACTGCAAAGTCATGTGACGGATTGTCTGCTGCTTCATTTTGTCAGTGACCCAGCAGGTGTGTTCAAACTGGTGTGAACAAACCTTCCCTCCTCTCTGCTCTCATTTCCTGCTGCCTCTGGACATGTGAGGGGGTTATTTCAGTCCCTCCAGGATTTCGTGGGCTTCTGTTGGGTTGCAATCCTGAAATTGTCACGACAGTTTTTCTCAAAAACAAAAAGTCTACTTCTTCCAGAGAAGAAGTAGACTTACTGAATATGTCACCTCCTGACATATGGGGCAGGAAGTGTATCCTTATATGGTATTATTGGGGCATTAATTATGCTTATTTGGAAGTCTCATGCATGTGCACAGACAGATCATTTACCGTTATCACAAGGCTCGGAGGCTTTGCTTGAACCTGACGTGGTGCATTTGTACAAGCCCTGTCGTACGGAAAAAAGTAAGAGAAATGTAAAATCTGGATGTGTAGATGTTCTTGCATGAGGCCCAGTGTGTTGGTTCATTGAGACGTACATATATGAAGTTTGCTACAATGTCAAATTTGCAGAAAAGTTGTGATAATTGGACAAAAATTGCAAGGTCGTCTGAATTCAGATTTAGGTTGAATTTGCATGAATTGTTACCTCTTTTTTTTGTCTTGTTGTTTCTCTTGTTACTTCTTGTATGTAATTCTTCACCTTATTATGTCTCTCAAGTCATTTTTCATCTTGTTACATTTTTATTTTTAATGATGTTTTTGTCTTGTTGTCTTTTGTCATTTTTTTTGTCTCATGTCTTTCACGTCATTTTTAATTTTTTGTCTGTTTTCGTCTTTTTACCTTTTTTCGTCTTAATGTTTATCTTGTAATGTTTTTTTACATTGTTTTGTGTCTTGTTACCTTTTTTTTTGTCTTTTAGTTTGTCTTTATGTGGTTTGTATTGTCTTTTGTCATTTTTCCTCTTATGTCTCTGATGCCATTTTTCATCTTGTTACGTCTTTTACGTTGTTTTTGTCTTTTTACGTCTCTTTCATTGTGTTATTTCTTTTTTGTTTTTTATGTTGTGTTACATCTTTTTTTTGTCTTCTTAAGTCTTTCAAGTAATTTTTTGTTTTACATCATCTTTATCTTGTTACCTCTTTTTCATCCTTTAAGTGGTTTGTCTCATTATGTCTTTAACTACATTTTATGTCTTAAGTCTTTTTCATCATGCTATGTTTTTGTGTCTTTTACATCTGTCGTGTGTGTTGTGTACCGATGGATACAAACATCGGAACTTCCTGGAGGAGCTGTTTGACCACTTCAAAACAAGCTGCGTACACTAGATTGGCATGAACTCTGTCTGTCTGTCTGTCTCTTGACACGTATGAGATGACTCTGCAACTGTTGACACGCACGTGAGAACACTGCTGCTTGATTGCTCTGCGTGCAGCCCTTCACTGTTCCTGTTCCACATCGTGTTTGTGACACAGCAGAAAGCAGCGTTGACAATGGAAGTGGATTCAAAAGTCAGAAGTGGACACAGTGTGGGTGGACACTCTCAGTTTTATGCAGGGATGCGTTACTCCTCTGGAATGTGTTCAGCGTGAATATGGCCCTCCTGAGCTCCTGCATAAACCAAGAATGTCTCTGTGCATACTTGTAGCCATCTGTCATCACTTGAGAGCCTTAGTGGTATCGCACTGTTTATATTAACTGCTACTTATTGCGCTGGCATTACCAGTGAATTGCACTTCACACATAATAAATAACGCTCCTTTGAAATTATTATCGTTTTCATCTTTCTGGAAGTCCAGCGCAGACTGTGAAGTAGCACAGGAGTAAGAACTGAAGCACATTCTCAAGTCCAAGTACTCCAGCCTCAAAGCTGAATAAATGTGAAGCGCTGCACCTGAGCACTGAGGTCGTTTCTCAATTTCAAGTGTCAACATGTTGTTTTAAAGAATAAGAGTTATTAACTTTTATGCTACTTTGTTAAGCTGTCATAACTTTAAAAAAAAGATGCATTATGGGTTAATTAATAAAATTAAATATATGGATTTCAGCAATAAAAAAACACCTTGGTAAAAGAAAACCTCTGAAGAAGAGAGCTTTGTTGCCAAGTATCATGTCATGATGACTTTATATTTTAGTTTATTTTTTAAGTTATGGAACAGCATTTGGATTTTTAAAGAAGCTGAAATGTTAATAGAAGTCCACTAGAAACATCAGCTAATTAATAAGTTACTATGGTGAGTTCATGTATAAACTATATGGGGGTGAAATTTTAAATAAGCATTATAAAGTGCGTGCCTGCTTTGAGTGCCCGGTTGGGTGTCATCACAGGTGGCTATCTGCTAGGTAGCTGCTTGATTTGGCTGAGCTCCACCCACCCTAAACCTCTTTACCTGTTTTTGGATTAGCTGGGAGTCAGGTGAGTTTGACACTGCTAAGGTGGTGACAGCTGGTGCCACCACACTGTGAGTTTCACAGTGGCTCTTCAGATACCTAAACGTGATGTCATGGACGCTTTGTCCAGAATTTCATAACTACTAAAATGACCATAAGCGGACATTTGACCTCTGATTTCTAAACTCTCATGATTAATATCAGACTTGAGATTCATGCATTTATTCTGTTAGTTTATCTTTTTATAAATGAAATAACACCAAAATGCAAATTTTATAAAATGTATTTATATATTTATCAATATACATGCCATCACGTGTAGTAAACTGTAATGACTGCAGATATGCACAGCAGTATTTTTCTGTAGGATAATAACCATCAGTAAATCCAGTGTCATTATATTATTATTTTAATATTAATAATAACAATTTTCCACTTAGACCTTTCACAAAAAATAATCATAGCTTATGAGACAAGGCTGGAAACAAGTACAAAAATAAAACCAAAATAGAAAATAAAACTGTTGCTGTTTATAATAAGTGAGGGTACTTTGTTTACAAATTTGAGAGCTTTAACACAAAAACTCATTGTGCTGTAGGTGCTGAGACAAAAAGTGTTACAACTGTCCCTGGTCCCCCCTACTTTATTTTTTCAATTGATTCTAATCAATGAATTATTTGTATTTTAGTGTCGGGAAATTGAAAACTGAGACCACTTGCTAAGTTTTACTGACTGAGACAATGATAGTTGCTAAGCAACCAAGATGCATCCCCAACTGTGTGTAAAAAGTAACAATATAGCAGTGGCATTTTCTGTGTGGTCAATAAGACCACTTATGGCTGAAATATATAAAAATGATCACATTTTTTTTTGCCTTTTGTGTAAATTAAACATTTTAAATAAAAATACAGGCACTTTCAGGGAAAAGTCAGGTACCAGCAGCTTTGTATTTTTTAATTCAACAAAGTTATTGCACATATACATTTGAAAACCAGGAAAAACTGAGTCAACAATTTTAGCAAAATGTCAAAAAATGACATGTGCATTGATAAAGCACTTTATAATTTGCCTCATCCATAAGACAAGAGGTCTTTGTGCGTCTCTGTCTGGGTAATAACGATGCCTCACATTCACAAACAAATCAGTATGACAAGCTGTGATTAATTTGCTCTACATATAATTTAATATCATGTATAATATGTAATGTAATATAACGTATAACCATTTCATTCCTCGCCGTTCAGACTCTAACGGTTGCCAGCGTTGCAGCTAGCAGACAATAATTCGTAAAGCAGGTTGCCAGATTATGCGGAAAACACACAAACAATCACAAGGTTGGACTGAATGATCATGTTGCTTCTATTTCATGGACAATTCCTCTGTGCAATAACCATGCACACACACACACGCACACACACAGACATACACATTTATTGTATTGCTGTAGAGTTGATCTCCCTGGCCTCCATCATATTTTATCTTGCTCTTCCATAAAACGTGTTACAGGCCGTAACTTTTTCTAAGGCCAAGTCTTGTAAATGTTATATTATTTTGACATGGGAAAAGCTGTGGAGAACTCAGAGGTCTAACACATGATTCATATTTTCTTCTCTCTTTTTTTGTGAAAAAAAAAAAGTGAAATGCTTCTATTTCTGGTGGGAAAAGAGAAACATGGAAATATTTTTCACTGTCCAGCTCATTTTTTGAGGAATGTCCGTCACACCCTTTACTACTGTTCTCTGGACAGAAGGCTGCTCTTGAGCAACAGGGTTATTCATCGTTCAGCATATATCAGAACACATGGATCAGATTCAGCTGCTGCTCCGAGGGCAAAATGTTTCTGTGTGTTAGAGAAGACAGGTTTGAATGAACTCGCAGCACCAACTGCAGGCTAAATCTTTCTTCAATCCCAGACTCTGAACACGAAATGACTTGCTACTAGCTCACAAGTATGAGTACAGCGTGGGAGTGGCGGACTCCGCCACCACTTGTGGCTAAGACCAGAGTGTATCAAGACTGAGACAAGCACAAAACCGTTAGGGGTCGAGACCACGGCAGGACTTAATATAGCCTATGTTAGCTACATAGCTTTATTTGGCCTGTCTTGTCCTTGTTTATCACAAGCAAAAACGTAACTTAGAAACAACAATTTGTCACCACATGCCAAGTTTCCAATTTTCCAACTCAATTATTCACTTTACCCCAAAGTACAATTCTGCTCCTTAACAACCCAATAGTATGTTTTCAGTGAAAGTATTTTTAGAATAACTTAAGTGAGTTAATTAAGTTTGTTGAATATAATGAATATAATTGCTAATGTTAGCATGACTTAACGTTAATATGACTGTACAATAGCCAGTTTTGTTTAGTAAGTTTATCATTTTTATATCTTATTTGATCACAAATTAGAAATTTGTCTTGCATTTGAGGAAATAGCAGCTCAACTTGGACGGGAAATATTTCATGATGTCAGATGCACAATCCTGAGAGCAACCTAACTGAGATGCTTTTACTGAAGTAAGAATATCAGGTTAAGGGAACAGGATGTAATTTCAAGTTATAATCCACAAAAATCGACTGTCATTACTAAAGCAGAATGCTGAATGGGACTTCAGCTCCTACTGAAACACACTTTTTACAGTATAGCTAATATATATGTAGCTTTGGCTGAGGGGGGAAGAGATTTCTAAAGAGTTTTGGTACAGAGGCAGATGTTAGCTTGCTAGTGTTGCTAGCAACACTTAGCTTTCATTAAGCTTTGTTTCTGTTCTGATTAAAGTTTGATGTGGTCCCATGCCGTGCATTGCAGAATGTACTGTGGTGTGTTTTATTTTGCATGCTGTTTTCTGTACGCATGCTGGCCTGGCTTGACTTGGTTTGACTTGGCACATTCGCCTGGCACGGCAGGGATCTGCATCTCCATTACTACAAGGCAACCTACCTCTTTTATTCTTGTCGCCACTTTTATGCAAGTTTGTCTTTGGCTTTCTCTGTGTCGGAGCTTTTATTTTTTTTATTGTTTCACTTGATTACATTGTAAATGAGGTCTCTACCTCAATGTATTTCCGAGTTTAAATAAAGGTTGAATGAATGAATAAAAATGTGTCTTTTAACTGAAGACAAGCTTAGCTTGAGTTGAATGGCTGTAAAACATGAAACACTTAACTTCCTATAAAATTTTTCACAACAAAAGTCCCCCAGTTATTTTGTTATATAAAAGCTTTTATTGCAAAGAAGCAAAATCAGGAAATGTTTTCATCAGGAGTAAGTTAAGACGACTCCTGTACAGCTGAAGGTGAACATGAAACAGTAAAATAAAGCAGATATCTGAAAGTACAAACAGGGAGGCGGGAGATGAGGTGAATCTTACGACACAGTTTGGGCAGGAGGTGGGGTCATCACAGTCTGCCTGGAGGCAGGTCGTGGTCGCTTTGGCGCTTGGCAGGTGACCATATTTTCAAACCCTCCAACCAGCACCATCTGTGGGTTATTCTTACAGTTACTGCTGTCCACCGCTGCTTTATAACATATGAAAAACTTCTCTTTAGTTCATGAAGTCCCTGCAGCACCTGAAGCCAGGAACAACTGATATGTTGTTAAATCCGCAGCAGATTGGGACAGCTGTTTTAGAGCGATGTGAAACCAGTGATGTGACTGGTCAGAGACTATTTAATAATCACCACACCCACTGATCCATATTCAATTTTCTCCATTGCCACTATGAGAGGTAATTGTGAAAATGTGTTTTCATCATTTAGGTGAACTGATCCTTTAAATAAATGACAAGTATTGGGTTGAATGTATTTAACACATGGCAAACAAATGCCTCTCCACTGAATGCTGAAAGAACATTCAGGATATGTTTAGCATATTTCAAAAAAGTAGTCATTTCTTTATTTATGAGCTTCTCCTGGTGGATCCATATGTTTTCATTGGCATTTGGCACAGAAGTTTGGGATTCCTGCTCGTCTCTGGTAATGGGAATTACAAAACCATGGCTTATGTAAGATAACATTTGAGGAATGGACTGAATTAGATTATGTTTAGAAGATGGAGAAAGGAGGGTTGTCATTCTCTCGGGAGGGACAGTGGCACAAGAGGAAATGTCAGTTCCAAGTTTACTGGAAATCCAACATTTATTCTTGAAATACTTTGTTAGGAGCTACAACTGTTTGTCAAGTAGGAATTAGATGATGGTGCTAAGATAAAGGTCAGGAGGTCACTCAGACAGCATTTTATAGTGTCTGATTGGACGTAATGGACAGACTGGGTGACACACCTTTTAAGTCACCATGAAAATCTCATCAGTCAAAGGATTGTAGATACTGAAAACAGTGTCCATATCACGGCAATTAATCAGCTGTTTCAGGGAGTCTGATTTCATTTATCTTCCTCTTCAGTAATGAGCCAACTGACTCACATCTCCCACAGGACAGATTCTAACTCATTTTTAAAGCCATCTTAGTCATGTCAAAGTACAGGACTGAATTGGTTAGTGGAGCAGTATATCCACTACACAAGTAAAGTAATATACAACCTCTCTAAAGCAGACCTCACACAGTGATTCACTATGACTTTACAAAAACGATAGAAGAGGTCACTCAGTAGAGTGCAGAGCTCTGCCAGGCAACAAATGGTGAAGCACCTACTGCAATGTCCCCACAACTGCCCGATGCAACCAGATGCACAGAACAGAAAAAGTTAATATTTCATCAGCTAAAATGTGTATCATAGCAAATGTCTACAGCCTGCGTCCACAGCTCAGCACTGTTTCCTCTGGATTTTGCCAGTGGCTAGTCTAGAGTCTCGTGGAGCACGCTATGGAAGAAAAATAGCGTCAGAGGAACAAAGAGAATCTGATAGTTGTGGCTCCAGACAGATTTTTTAAAAATCTTCTATCTTGCAAAATAAATGACTTTTTTGACAGTAAAGGTTGCTGACCCCTGACCTAACTGTACAAACTTAATACAGTAAATAGAATGGTAAGTTCAACCTTACTAATTATTTGTTTGAGAACATTTTTATTTAGAACACATTGTTATTTATGAATAATGTTTTGATATTTATGTGGAACATTTAGTTATTTTTGGAGAACTTCTTATTTATTGAGAACATTTAGTTATTTATCGAGAATATTTTGTTATTTGCAGAGAACTTTTTCTTATTCATGGAGAACTTTTTCTTATTTAAGGAGAGCATTTTGTTATTTATCGAGAACAATTTGTTATTTACGGAGAACTTTTTTTTATTTATGGACAACTTTTTTGAATTTATCAAGAACATTTTGTTTTTATTTTCAGAGAACTTTTTCTTGTTTATGCAGAACTTTTTTTTATTCATCAAGAATATTTTGTTATTTATGGAGAACTTTTTTTATTAATTGAGGACATTTTTTTTTATGGAGAATATTTTATTTGCAGAGAACTTTTTCTTATTTATGGAAAACTTTCTCATCTATGGAAAACATTTTATTCATGGATAACTATGTCATTTATGGAGAACTTTTTTTCATTAATCAAGGACATTTTCTTATTTATGGAGAACTTTTTTTTAATCGAGGACATTTTGTTATTTATTGAGAACTTTTTCTTATTTATTGAGAACATTTTGTTGTTTATGGAGAACATTTTGTAGTCATTTAAAAGATTCTGTTTTTCATTTAGAACATCACAAACAACCAGGCAGCTTTACAACAATATGATAGATATTGAAATCAAAATTTTTTGGAGAAACTCACAAAATGTGAAATTCTAAATAACTGACACTTGATGATGTTCATCGGTCGGCGCCTGTATGTCCCAGTGGAAGTTCTGGTCGTTCAGAAGGTTCATGTTTTGGCATCGAGCTGATTAGATCACCCCCCGAATAACTGAATTCAGTAACCACCATCATGTTCAATTTATCACTTTTAACAAACCAAATTTCATGACAATCTGTCTAGAATTAAGTGAGTTACAGTTTATTTTGTGGTGAAGTCTGCTTCTCTCAAATACACACTGTATCTGTTTACTGGCAGCTCTTGAACTTTCCAATATCGCAACTGCTCAGATGCAGCAGCGGCCAGTGAGTTACATTCAAGATGGTAGCGAAGATAACAAAAAAAGGGATTTATTCAACTCGTATTGTGCCTGACTTTAGTGGATCAGAACATATGTGGTAAGGAATTAATCTATAGACGCTTGGCTTTAAGATGAAACCAAACTTTTATGTAGATGTCTGTTTTTTTTAACTGTATGTGGCAAAATGTGTCCTGCAGCAGACTAGATTAGCCTTGTTTTTAGCCTAGCAGTTGTTGATGACTTGCGACTCGTACCAGCCAGTTCAGAGGAGTGAGGAGCCTGCAGTTTTAAAGAGTGCAGTCAATAAAAAGGGATTTTTAAAAATTGAGAATCGCTGCAACCATTAGAGGTTCTTGAGTCATAAACTGGTTGGTCCAGTAGTATGTGAGATAAGCTGCTTCTGCTTGGCAGAGATGATAATAAATAAAACTATTCCTCTATAAACAAACGCTTTCTTTCCATGAACACGTACAAACATACTGGAAACATATAGGGAACTTACATTACATTCAGGAAATGACTCGGTCCAATAATCAACACATGACTTAATGCAGCACATTTAACTTGGCTTTGTCCATCATGCTGTTAGTCCTCTCTCAACAGTCCCACAGTGACACACTGAATGAAGTGAGTGGCAACCTCCTCAACATGACGAGTCCTGCTCGTCTCACAGCAGGATCACATTTCTCGGCGCAGAACGGAGTGACTTAGCGCCGCACGCTGTTACTGTCACATTTCATTTCACAGATGAGTGCCGTCTCCTCCTCTGGGCTCCGGCTCCTGTACTCTTTACTGTGGGAGCCAGGTGTCTAAGCTAACATTTGATTCCAACGGGCAATTTCCTACATTATTGTAATCAATGAGCTAATAACTGACATGGGCATAGAAATTCGTTCCTCCTCTGAATAACTTTAATCACTGACAGCAGCTCAATTTAGCACAATTAGACAAATTGTCCTAAGTTGAGGCAGATGGGGATAGGCTCGGATGACAGAGGCCGCTTCCTCACTGAAGGGATGGAAGACATAGATTTTTTTCTTCTTTTTTTTGTAAAGCTGAAGGGGCTGTCAGGGCTTGTTCAATAATGACTTATACAATGGATGCACGTACTGTACTTTGTGAAACTATTTCATATCTAAATTATACCCAAAAACGGACGAAGCTGGTGTTCCTGGATTTCCTGGTTTTTGATGATTGCTGTCACGACATGCAACCAGACATGCAGGTCGACAAAAGTCACCCTGTGCATATCATGCATGACAAACTTAACAAGACGAAAAATGATGTAAAAGACATAATATGACTAAAAATACTAAAGAACATAAAGAAACGATAACAATGTAAAAGATGTAACATATTAAAAATGACATAAAAGACTGAACATACCTAAGTGATGTAAATGACGGAACAAGTTGCAACAAGACAAAAAAGACAGAATCAGACAAAGAAGATGTAACAAGAAAAAAAGACGTACAAGAAGTAAGAACAAAGAACATGTAATGAGACAAAAAGAGCATAAAAGATGAACACTCTAGATAAACCTCCAAGCCATCCTACAAGACATTAAAAAATGATAACAATGGGAAGGACGTAACATAGCAAAAATTATGTAAAAGATGTAGCAAGTTATAACACGACAAAAAGGCTTAATCAGACCAAAAAAACACTCACAAGACATTATATTATATCCAAGACATTAAAAAATAATATCAATGTGAAGGACGTAACATAGCAAAAATGATGTAAAAGATGTAGCAAGTTATGAGGACAAAAAAAGATGTAATAAGGAAAAAGACGAAGACGACGTTAAAGATGTAACAAGAAGAAAAAGATGTAACAAAGTGTTTTAGACGTAAGACTTGAGAAAACAAGATACAAGAAGACATAAAAGATGTAATAGGGGAAAAAAAGAAATGAACAGACGAAGAAGACACGACAGATATAACAAGACAAAAGCAACATATAAAAGACATAACGAGACAAAAATACATAATAAGATGTAACAAGATAATAAACATGCAATGAGACAAAAATGATGTAAAAGAACAAACAAGACGTAAGAAAGGGAGACTCAACCACAGAGACAAGCCGAGTGTCCTTCAGTCCCGTCATATTGGAGAGCAGATATCTCAGATATCAGATAAATAGCACTACAGGTAAGAGGAAAAATATGTACTTTTGAATTTTGGGGTGAACTGTCCCTTTAAACCGAGCAGATAGATTCTCAGACCAGACAGAGGTATCAGTGGAAGATTATGAGAATATTATTCAGGGCTGGAAATGAAAGTGAAGTCGTTTTTGTTCATGTTTCTGGTTGCGTAGTGATTTTCAGACATAATCAACAACAACATTTCACATTGAGTTATTTTTATGAATACTGAGCTGGAATCGATTAAATAAGCCACCTAATAAAATTCCACACTAAAACGGTGTAGTACATTTTGTTACACATGAAGCTGAGCGTTTCCCCTCGTATTTGTGTCAGCAGCTCGAGGTAAGTTTGAAGTTTGAGTGCGATGGATCTCGGCGGCGAACTGAAATTTGACTGATTGAACTTGTGTTAAACTGTGATGAGGTCGATGATATCAGCAGCTGATAGGGACGGCCCACAGACATCACCGCTTCTAGCCCTGCCCTTTTTTTTTTTTCAAGTCTTGTAATTACGAGGAACATTCTTACACATGTGGGATAATCATCATGTTCCTTCTTCTGTCATCCTCTGGTTTCTGAAGTCATCACATGAAGCGTCTGAGGCAGTTCTCTGAAATCAAACACTCAAAACTCTGCGGCTTCAGTCGTAATCCCACAGCTATGGAAACATAAACACACACACTCACACAAGAAATGTTGGGAGTGTGGAGCTGTGCAGCTCTGCAACCACAACAAATTGACAGCCAGGGTTTGGTAGTAATGGATTATATGTAACTGGGATTACAGAAAATAAGTAACTATAATCAAACCATAACGCATTTGAAAAATTCACTATATAACAATTACCTTGGAAGTGATTACTTGATTACATCTTTACAGGGTTTCCTTAAAAAAGTCTAAAATCCAATCCTCAGAATTTTTGGCCTTTAAATGTCATAAGATATATCAAATCCAATTTTGACGGGTATGAACGTATCATTAGTTTTATAAAGGTGCATTAACTTCAGTCTCACTTTCAGATATGTTTTTGGTAAAATTTTGTATTGATCACGCTGTAATGACCATAAACTGAAACCAACATTGACCCAATAAACTCTAACTGCTTAAACTTATATACATGAAACAGACTTTGTCTGTCGAACCCTGTAGAAACCCTGCTTTAAAATATGTCAGTTTTAAAATTATGACATTTTTTTTCATGATAAACAATACTGGTAGCTCAAAAAGTATGTCTGACATACAGGGTTTCTTGGGCAGCTGCTCCAAAAATGGAGCCTATGTCATTTATTTGCATTGAAAATGTTTTGCAACATTTTCTCTGTTTTATTTTGGAGTAATCAAAAAGTATTCCAATTAGATGGAAAAAGTGGTGGAGAAAGCACTCAGATCTTGTACAACAGCAGCTTGGTCAGCGCTCCTGTGCTACAAACTTATGACACTGTAGGTGATGATGTTTCTCCCACTGAAAATGTGTGGCGCATTATGAAGCACAAAATATGACAACAGAGACCTCGGACTGTTGAGCACCCGAAGTCGTATATAAGGAAAGAATAAGAAAGAATGTCACCTTCAAAACTTAAACAATTAGTGTCCTCAGTTCACAAACACTGACTGGGTGTTGTTAAAAGAAAAGCTGATGTATCAAAGTGGTA
>JAJHUR010106187.1:1637-11871 GCA_027495735.1 Lutjanus campechanus
TTTTCACTCTGCCTCAAGAATACAAAAAGCTCTGTGAACTCTAAGCATGGGTATTTGCATTATGGTTATTGTGAACAGAATAAGACGGAGGTTATGGGAGTCAGACTGACTGGGCTCGATGAATTTCTTTGTGGTTTACAGGCTCTGGCAACATGTACCGAACCTTTAAGTCATGAGCAATACTTTAAAAGTGTATTAAATTAGTTACTTGGAATGTATTTATAGCACTGTTTCCTTGACTTAAAAACTGGACAGCTCTGAAGGATTATTTTTATTTTCATGTTTTTAAAGCTGATAGTATTATAGTTGTCAAAGAATCCTGTGAAAAGACCAAAAGCAACAGTGTTACTTTAAAAAAATAGTACATTTGTTGGGGACTATTTTCAGCAGCGGATTTAAGTCATATTGACTGACGATGCTGCTTTTCTGTGTTGTACTTCATAGCATGTAACAATAACAGGATATAGATATGTTGCATGTAGGGTTTCCAGCGAAGGCTAATTTGCAGCCCCTGTCCCTGTTCAGCTTTTGGCTGAAAAAACTCATGACATAAAAATACAAGAATTCATTTAAAAAAAAAAAAAATGGTGAAAAGCATAGAAATCAGTCAGGTTTGGTTTTGTTTCAGCAAACGTTTCACCTTTTTACTGTGCGTTTTCAGATCAGTTTGGGTTTTTATTTGCGTTGGTGGCGCGTTCCAAAAATGTCTTCCTTCTATTGAAAAGGATGCAACATTTAAATGATGAAGTACTATATATTTAGATATATATATATGAATATACCAATCAGGTATTCAAGATTTTCAGGAACAAGATTCCTTTCTGTTAATATTTTTGATCCACTCTTACACATTGTGGTCCTCTGAACACTCACTGAAGCTCTGTAGAGTTTTTGTCCAAAGTTGAAATTTGACACGACTGTTGGAGCAGCTGAACTGCACTGATTTTTCCCAACCTTCTAGACATTGTTGTCAAAAATAACATTACATAAAATTTAAGTGTAAAAGCGGAAAATTGTAAACTTCTTATGACGGCTCTCATTCACTTGCGCTCATGTTGTAGAGAGCCAGATTCACCTCCAGGAGTCTGTTTCTGTGACATATGGACCAAGTACATCTGGGGCAAGATTCTTCACACATTTAAAAATGAATTTGATAAAAGAGAACTTGATAAAACTGTCAAAGCTGAGCAATTTGTAGACTAAACTATTCATTGATTATTAGGTAAATGAATCTACATCAACTGATAATGAAAATGATTGTCATTTGCATCCAGTGATACTTTTTTAACTGTGTCTCTGTATGTGTGCAGTGGCTAATATACTAGACCAAACAAACTCTTCTTCTTCTTCTTCTTCTTTTCCTTTTATTTTATTTTATTTTTTGAAGGGGAATAAAGTAGTCAGGATAAACAGAGCTAGTGCAGCAGTGTTGTTAATCCAGGCTTGATTTTCATCAGGGCAATGTGGGCATCTGTGCCTGCAACTCCCAGGGGCCCCGGAAGCCTCAGGTTGACTGTGTGTCAGACGGTTTGTGAAAATGTGTGTCGCTGAAAAAATTGGTTGAGAACACATATCTAAATTATAATATCAACAGGAACCATGAGAGGCTTAAACTGATTCCTGCATTATTATAGAGGCTCAATCCTATTGCTGGATTGTGTGTGAGAGATTTGTGCAACAGTAAACAGCACATCACTGTTTCTCACCTAAACACTTTTGTGTATTTTGGTGAGATCTAGAAAACATGCAGAATGAATCTGAATGCATGAATTTTCTTCATCATAAAACATTTGCAAAGCTTGTTTTTCTTGGAGATCTATGTTGGGGTATTTGATTAAAATTCAAAGAGGTCCAGTTAAAGAAAATGTCCTCTTGTGAAGGTCTGGAACATCATAATGTGCAACTTGCATCATGATTCAGTGTCATATATTTTGAAGTAGCCTAGTACTTGTATCGGCATCTGGATGGAGTCAACAGACTGTAAAAATTAATAAAGAAAATACAGTTCACTCATATTTCCACAATATTTATTGTCAGTTTTCATGATATAATTAGAAAAAGGGCTCAAATAAACTATTTTTTTTCTCATTTCAAATCAGATAAGGGCTACATTTGAAAATATAATATATAACAAAGAGCTTTTGAAAAATATTGTTAGCAGTGACTGAATGTTTTGAGATTCTGGTGGATCGATCAGACTGGGCTCTCTGATTCTTCATTAAAAGCTCTGTTTTCGCTGCCTGCTTTTCTCTTTTAAAGCACGCCATGTGAAGTTTCTCTGACTCACTCATTTCTTGCACCATTTTCTCTCATCTCGTTTCCCCTGTGTGTGCGTACCTCACTCACTCGCTCACTGACTCGAGTCACAAAGCTCGTCAGAATGCACAGATTTGATTGTCTGAGTAGCATCATGTGAGATGATTTCCAATGTATGCAACTGACACTTCCTACGCCCTGCCCCTTTTTGCTCTATCCTCCAATAACAGCTGAGCAAGCTTGGTAACTTTCCTGTTTCCTGTACTTAGACATGCTGTGTGCTCAGCTCATCTATGTCGAAAAGAAAATCACATTTTGATGATGGGTGAAATTCGTTGTTGGGTGAACTGTAAAAGTGATGTATATTCACATCTTAAGTTAGCTAACTAGCTAACTAGGGTTGCCACCAGGCCACATTGTCCCGTATTGAATCAATATGGGATGTGATTTGTCCTGTATTTTCATGCACACCCTATTCTAATGCAGACACTGTTTTCATTTGCTTGGAATGACATGAGGGACAAAGGTGCCTTCAAATGGGGTTTTTGCGTACCGTGTTTACATGAGACCATTTGAATGCCACCCTCTTCTCATAATCATGACATTGATAAGATTTCTGTTCGTAACATCGTGTACATTACTTCCCATTTTGCAAATATGAGTTCTTGAGTTCCATTTGAACGCAGCATAATAAAGCCAGAAGAGTTTCACATGACATAGTGGAGAAGTATTAAATCAGAATGACAGGCCAGTTGTCTGTCAAGAGGCATTTGAAGTTGAATTTCCAAGTTCACAACATCGTGTATACGATCTCCCATGTCGTGATTACGAGCTCATGAGTTAAATTTTGAACGTATAGCTTCGGACTGCAGGGGGTCGTATCCAGATGGGAACTCTTGCAACATTTGTGTTTTTTCTTCATTGTGAGGAGATCAGGGTTTGGGTTGTAACCATCGAGATCGAGATCGAGATCTTCCACAGGTCTGGGGTTCCCTTCTAGACATGACCACTGCAGGCAAAAACCTCCAGCTAAAGTTCGCATGTAAAAAATAAAGTTAAAATACAGATCATGGCAGACAGACCACAAGTGGATCAGTGTTATACAGTATGTTCTTTCGCTCACGGTGGACTGTCCAACAGGATTACTCAACTGATGATACCCCAGAATGTGCTGCTGTTATTGGATCGTATACTGTGTTTAGAGTTGTCATCGTGCCAATCTCCAGATACACAAGTTGCCAGCTCTCTGAGGATGTCAGTAGAAGACCTGCCCCCTCCACGTGTGAGAGCATGCATGTGTGTGTGTGTGTCAGAGAGCGAGACAGAGGCAGAGGGAGAAATTTAACCAATAACCACCTTGGTAAAAAATTAATCTGTGAACGTCTAGACTGCCTCATTCCTCCTGAAAAGAGTTGGACTGAATGTTAAATTTACATTCATTTAATACACAGGCCTATTCAGAAATTATACCAACTAGATAAATGATCAATTATTTTATTTCTCCACATGTCCCTCACTCTGGAACAGGCTGACCTTTATTTCTGTGCCAACATCCAGGAGAGTTGTTGTAATCAGTTTGACTATTTAAAAAAAAGGGTTATGAGTGGGTTCTTGCTTTTTTCAAATTAACCAAATAGATTATTCTTTACAGACCAGACATTTTGCTCATGTCTATGATCGGATGTTTTAATGTAACTATCCTTAATATATCTGATGCAACTGTGCTCTACTCTTATTGAGTGTGTAATTTCCTTTACATTCATGTTTAGAGTAGCAGAGAGGACTGTGACCCTGTATGTGGCTTTTACAGGAAAAGGAGAAAGTTGCTCAACTGTTATTGGAGCACACAACAAAAGGGGGCGGGACTTAGGAAGGGGCTTCATTTGACAAATTCAGAATCTTCTCGACAAGATTAAAGTCAACAATGTTGTTTGGTCAAAAAAAAAAGCACATTTGCAGATGTCTGTTTATCAGTTGTAGTCCTTTGTACAGAATCCAGCAAACATCCCTCTTCTTATCGTCCCCCATCTTTTTTTTTTTGGCACAGACAGAAAAGAAGTAGAACCTCTGCAGTATTTGGTGAAGTCAGCATGCTGCTAATGGAAAAGGGAACGCAAGCCAGCTTGATATAAATGAGATAGTGTTCCTGCTTTAAAACAGGGCAACAGTCCAGTGTTATGTGCTGCAGAGGCGCCGCTGCTCCTACTTACTGCTGGAGAGAGAAATGAAGCATTAGCTTACTAATTACTCTTCCCCCGATGCTGTTCCATGGCAAATGAAGTTGTTTTATTGAATCAAGTGAATACTAATTTGATACTAATTGGAGTGATTAGCCTCACACCGCCTTCACTGTACAACTCAAAGTCACATTCAGCATATTAAAATAGTGTTCATGGTGGCCAACTGAAGCCCACACACTGATTTGAGCAAAGAAAAGGAACAGAAGGAGCAGCCTGGCAGGGTAGACAACACCTGCTGTAGCTGAAGTTACTATGGCTCTGAAAGAATCACTACAGCATCATTTACTAGTAAACAGTTCTGGACCCTGTTTAATCTATTTGGAGCTTTGTGTAAAAAGTAGCTGTGGTGCTCGTGAGCTCGCTCTTCTCTTCATCTTTGTGCATTTTTATTCTGTCGTCTTTGATTGTACTATTTAAGCACACATTTATTTAGGAATATGTAGTTTTACTCTGTGTTCTAAATCATTATTTGATTAATCTGTTCATTGCTCAATATAAAAATTGACTTTTTTCATATAATTGATTAATTATTTAAGTGATTTACTAAACAAAAATGCCAAACATTCATTGGCACAGTTGCTGGTTGCACAAAACATCAACATAAATTATAGTAGCTTTATAGTAATTGATATAAGGGGAGAGTGGGGTAACATGAAACCATTTCTAGGAAACTGTGTACGTTTGTTGTCATGTGACCATAAATTCAGGAAGCAGCCATCATTTCTACCAGGCTGTGATGGTGAGAAGCACAAGGAAGAAGGGGGAAGTATTTATTTACACAAAAAAGTTGGGGCTATGGATCAACACCTCTTTTTTTTATTAACATAATTTTATTTGGTTTGTTTGACCAGTGCTGGCAGAGAGTGGTGTCAGAGTGGGCACCAGAAGCAGAGCTGGATGAGTGGGCAAGGGGACTGGGCTCAGTTTCTATGCAGATTATGGCAGAGATGAACAGACCAAAGAGGATGTTGGAAGCTGCAGTTAGTGGCTGTGTTAGCAAAGTTATTCACTGGCTAGTTTTTATCATGGCTAACACTAATTTTCCAGTATTGTCAAGGCTCTTTGTCATAAGGAAGAAGAATAGTGAAAGCTAGCGAGCTCAGGCAGGTCTGAGTCAAGCCCACACGCTGTCCTCTCTGGACCAGGATCTAAAACCAATAAATTACTGAGAATCACATTTTTGTTTCTAATTTAACTGGCACAGAGCCTGTGTTATACCAACCTGTGCAAAAAGCATCAAAGAAAAATTTAGAATGTTGTGCCAAACCGCCACTGTGTCCTCATCCTGAATCCTATTCTTGCAAAACCCAAAGTAACTTTAACTTAAATAACATTTCTAGTGAGAAATGTGCCTTTTATTCTCATGATCTTTATAGTGAATGTATGTGATCTTTGGTTTGGTAGTTATAATGAAGATTCTTTCAGGTTTCATCAGGAAAAATGTCAGAATGCAACATTTTAGAGCCCTTATTGTAAAACTATTAGATTTTGCGCTGGAGACAAATTTAGCAATTGCACATTTTGGTGTGAGACTGGGTTGGAAAGCACCTTGTCTCACTTATTTCTGCCGTATTCTGCCAACAGATCCCCCTAAAACACATTGGACCTTTATGTAACAGCTCTGCATGCCCAGTTCCCCAGCTCTCCCAGCACTTTTCCATTGGCCCTGCCTCTACTCCACTCTGCCTGCCAGCCACGCCCACCTCATCAGCCCAACTCCACTCACCTGTGCACACAGCTGCAGCTCATCAGTAATCAGGCCAGTACTTAAACCCCCAGTCACTCACTGCCAGATTGTTCTTCAGTATCTCCATGCAAGACTTTCTAGCACTCGTCCTTGCCTGCCGTGTCTGAGTGTGCTTTGCTGCTCCCCGGTTCAGCTCACTCATCCAAAGCCTCCAGGTCTGCCTCGAGCCACAGCAGGTCCAAGACCTCAAGCATTGTACTGAACTGTGCTCTAACCTGTCTGCTCATTTTGGTTTCTGCTGAGGTCATCAATAAAGGTCCTTACCAACGATCCTTGTTATGGAGTGTGCTGCATTTGGGTCCAGATCACACCGTTAAACTTGAAGTGCACTCCCACGTCTATAAAGCTCATTTGTCAGACTTATGTAGCAATGCATGAGAGAAAACCCACCTTTGTGTGGGGGGGAGTTTTAGAGAAAAGGATTGAAACTCGAACATTGTGGAATTCCCTTTGCATATACTTGACAAGATGTTCTGGTTATATAAGCTGGTGTTGTGTTCCACACTGTGCCACCTCAGCAGAGGTAGACATGTGTTCAGCTCTTCTGAGCTTTGTCTCTGGAAAATATTGGTTTCCATAGCATTAAAATGAGTCACATCTTATTGTGCCTCTCTGCTATTGGCCTTGAGCGGACCACAGCATTGCATAAACAGAACATGTACCGTATAGACAACAGCGTGTTATCGCCACAAGACTTCTGAAAGGAAATATAATGGCTGTGGCTGTTGCGGAAAAGCACCCACTGGGCTGGTAATACAGGTTGGCGAGAGCTTCCGCTGTTGAACACCGACCTCTCCCACGCTGCCCTGCCTGGGTCACTGCTCAGACATCCGGATAGCTCACAGCTTTTTGGTTCTGACCCCTTTCCTTCACCAGAGACATGCTGATCAAAACATCAATGCAGCTTTAGAGGGAAATGACTCTAAAAATAGTCTTTCTATCTTTCACAGCTGAGTTCACATGCTTCAAAGCTCTCATAATGAAAGATCTGCCCCATGCTTTTAACAGCTTCCATCAGCATTTGGCAAAGGCTCCCTCCAGTGGCTTCATGAGGAATAACAGCATGTTAATCCCACTGAAACTCAATATACTGAGGCAAATAACGTGTGTTGCATTTAAAAATGTGACTAAATCAGTCTTCATTAGGGACCAGTTGCTCAAAAAATGTAGTTTGGATCAAAATGATCCGGATTTGGAAATCCCATTTTTTGCTATCCAGGATCAAGTAATCCGTCTTACTTTTATGCCGTTTTTTCAAAGCAACATTGGATTGGATCACCCTGATCCAGATACACAGTTTTCAAGATTACCAAATCCGGATTACCAGTGCTCTAAATGGGACAACATATCACAATGTGGGCTACCAGCAATGTAGAGAACAACAGGTAGAAGAGTCAACATGGGGTCACTTTAAGTGTTTTTTATTTTGAGACAAAACACAAAAATAACAAACATCCCCTTGTATTTATGATTTCTTTCATGACCACTCATCTGAGCCACAACAAATAGCAAATATACATAAACAAATACATTGTGGATATTTTGAAAAAGTCTTGAATTAAAAAAAAAAGGCTAAATGTCCAATAGTTAACAAAATAAAGAATGTTCAGGGTTCTTCATCCGAGTAGGAGAGACCAGCATTTTCAAGCCCTGCTTTTAGGAGGCGGATCTGAAGTTTTGCCCTGGTTTGCTGCAGTTTGGCCAGCTTGATTTGTTCCTCTGCCAGGAGTAGAAATATTGAATATATCATTTTTGTTTGTTATTCAAATCAGTTTGGGGGTTTATTTCATGGGGACAAGATCATTATTATTTTATTTTTACTTTACTATACTGAAAGGCTTAATTGGTAGCCTATGTCTACTTTATCTACTTCATCACTGTAACAGTTGAACAAATCAAGTGCAAAATATAAATAAAAGTATATACACAAAATGATACAAACTGATTATTTGACCAATTTTAAAGTTAAATCCTACCCCCTGTTGGGATCAGGATAATCCTGTTTTTTTGGATCATAGTTATCCAGATCCTACTGAAATGTTTTGAACAACACAAACTGAAGGTTTGATCCAGATTAAAACTAGGATTGGATTACATGATCTAATCCGATTTCAGAATCCTTCTTTCCCTTTTGAACAACCCATTTTCAAGATTTGATCCAATCTGATAACCAAAATCCAATCAGATTACCTTTGAACAATACATCAAGACACCACTGGTCAAAAGTAAGAGCAGTTAAAGGGACAGTTCACCCCAAAATACACATTTTCCCCCAAGCCTGTAGTGCTATTTATCCATCTAGACATTTTTGGTGTGAGTTGCAGAGTTTTGGAGATATCGGCCATAGAGATGACTGCCTTCTCTCCAGTATAATGGGACTAAATGGTACTCAGCTTGTGGTGCTCTGTGAATAAATGTTTTAATGTTAGTGTGGGAGTGTCTTAGTGCTCTCACTGGTGTGGGAGGAGGCTGTGGGTAGAAAGGCCAGGTGAGAAATCAGTGTAGGTGTGAGAATTGAGGGGGGCAGGTGGAGTATCCTCTGCTCTGCTGCTGCAATCTGCTGCACCTGTGTGACTCCTTTGTTATCCAGCAGTCTGCTGTATGTTTGGGGAGCAGTCTGCTGTATGTTTGGGGAGAGATGTGGACCTTTTTGTACTCTGTGTATGGACACTAGGAGAATTCAGAGCTCTGCAATCAAAAATCCCTGCTTGTCTGATACTCCTCATTTCTCCATTCCACTTTACACCTCAATGCTGCTGGTTTCATCCAGTTTGCAGAGGTTCACCATCAAGACCTTACATTTTGGTGTCAGGAGTGGGATGAGACGCGGCCAAATTGAAGGGGTAAAGCTTTGAGGGCTGATAGCATGGGACCTAAAGATCAAGCCAAAGTTCAAAGGATGGAAGTTGCTGAAGACGGCCCAGGAGAAGGTACTGCAGGAAGGGTGCCCTTGACCATGCACCCTAGAGATGCACACCCAGGGCCAGCAGACATGGACTCAATTACTGACATGTTGCAGCAATGTCTTCACAGAAGGTGCCGTCAAATGCAGATACAAGTGAATAACCTCAGAGATGAACTGGAGCAGCAGCAGAGGGGAGCGAGTCAGCCCCAGCTGAGCACACAACAGCAGCCACAGCAGGAGGAGGAGGAGCAGGTGTCCCAGTCCAGTGCCTGTAGTGAGCCAAAGGGTAGGAGCTGGGGGCAGGTAGCAGTTCCCTGACTGGAGGAGGGGGATGACACTGAGCAGTACCTGACCACCTTTGAGCACGTGGCAGCGACATATCAGTGGCTGGAGATCGACTGGCCAGTAAAGCTGATTCCACATCTGATGGGGAAGGCGCCAGCAGCGTATGTAGCCATAGCAGCAGACGACACATTTGACTTTAAGGAGGTAAAAGAAGCCATCCTTGCCAAACATGAAATCAATGAAGAGGTCTTCAGCAGAGGGTTAGAGAGCCTGACATCTGCCCTCATGAGAACCCAAAAGGACTTGTACAACAAGTGGATCCACCCGGAGAAGAGGACCTAGGACCAGGTTGGAGGGATCCTCATTCTGGAGCAATTCTACCGCTCCCTCCCTACAGAGCTGAAAGTGTGGGTGAAGAAAAGGGATTGAGAGTCAGTGGCTACGTTTACATGCAGCCAATATTCGGGTTAAGGTCAATATTCCGGTTTCTGAACCATTCGGAATAACCTGTTTACATGCGTGAGCAAACAGGGTTATTCCTGTATACATGGTCATTGTAATCAACTGGGATATCCCGATCAAAACAGCGACGCACGGACAACGTCTCGACGCACGGAGACGGGATGACGACTCCCGAGCTGCCACATTAATGCGTACTGATGCATTTCATGCAACACATCAGATTTTGTTACAACATGTACTGAATGGCTGCTCCACCTTAAGGCTCAGAGTAGTGTATTATCAAGGTATTAATTATTTAGGCAGAAAATGTCATTTCAGCACTAACAACATTATAATGAA
>JAJHUR010106188.1:0-10258 GCA_027495735.1 Lutjanus campechanus
AGGTTTTATCCGTGGTCTCCATTCACTGCCATTGTACTGGATGAGGCTGCTACCCTGTTTTCTGCTGAAACTCCAGGATTGTTTTGGAAATTGAAGATTTTCATCCACCATCACATGGACATGGTGGTGAGTATACTGAGTGGGTTAATCTTGCAAAGTGGAATATCGCTTTAAATCAACCTTTAATCGGTTCTTGGTGTCTTTGGGGTAAAAAAAAAAAGAAAAGAAAAGAAAAAGTCATGAAATGCTGACACAAAAGTCTGGTAAATTATAAATTATTGCCTTGAACATGTTAGGCAGCAGTTTCATATTTACATGTTGAACAGACACATTAGTATTCATTTGAAGCCAAGATAATACATCAAAAAGTGTCTTGTTACAAATTTCAAATACTTGCTCATCAAATATGTTTAATACAAAATACTGGTATGGAAGATGTGCTTACTTAAAATGCAAAAATACATTCTATACAAACATATTGTCACCTTTTTGGTAGCCTCAATATGGATTTAACCTGAACTCCCTGACATTAAAAACATGACATGAAGTGGCCAGTCAGGTAACCTTGGAGGTGGAGACTATTAATTCAGGGGTGCATGCTGGGTGGTTTCAGCCTGTCCTCACCAGAAAAATGGCCGTGTAGGTTGATTGTTAGGCAGCGACCTATTAGTGACACATAAAATGTAATAAACTAAACCTCCTTTGACTTAAAAAGACATGATCTGTTCATCTTACAGAAAAAAAGAAGATAGTATTATTTTCTTCAGTGTTCTCCTAATTGTTTTATGGACGTCATTCATAAATATAAAGCCTAAAATCTGCATGTTCAACAGTTTATATCAAACATCTGCTGACTTTCAGAGAAGAAGATGATGAAGAAGAAAAGTTCTGGTCCAGAGAGCACGGCTGTGACCATGTGATTAAAGAAATGAACGTCACATTTTTACTTTTATAATTTTTATGATTGAAAACTGACTCGAATGAAAGAGTATATATTGTGTAAAAGTACTCATATCATATTAAAATTGAATGTAATAATGTCTATACCACTGAATTAATTGTAACGTTATTGATTCTATATGGTAAATTTCACATAAATACAAAATAACAAAAGTTACTCCTAATTTCACTGGGACTTATATTCTTTAAATTCACATAAGAGTTTAAAGAATATATTAAGACAAAATTTGAAAAAATATATAATAAAGTTGTCAAACTGTACGGTGAACTCTCCCTGAGGAAGATAACATGTTTTTATCATTTTTTATTTTATTTTATGCCAATTCATCTTTTAAATTATTATTATTGTTTTAAATTCACATCCTTATTTATGTTTGCATGCCATTATGTGCATATGACACAGCAGCAGATCGTCCAAATAAAGCTGTGATGATTCACTGATTAATCGATTATTAAATTAATCACCAACTATTTTGATAATCAATTAATCAGTTTGAGTATATTTTTTAAGAGAAAGGTCAAAATTCTCTGATTCCAGCTTCTTAAATGACAGAAAACTGAATATCTTTGGGTTGGTGACACAACAAGACACTTGAGGACGTCATCTTGGGCTTTGGGAAAAAATGATCAAGATTTTTCACCATTTTCTAACATTTTATAGGCAAACAACTATTGATCAATTAATCAAGAAGTAGTTATAATCCTACATCCAAAGAAAAAGTGGTATTTCCTTGTCTTATAAATGTTTAATAATTAAAAGGGGGGGGAAAGTGAAACATCAGAATACAAGCTGTGTTGTAGATGTGGTTTATTTCACTGAATTGTGTCATTACATTACACAAGGTGGGACGGTCAAACATTTATAATTTAATCATTTTACAAAACATCAAAAAGAATCCGCTTATCTAAGCCAACGTCTTTCAAATGACACTTTTCTTTTTTACTTAGTGCTTCAAATTGAGTGATTTCTATCACTTTCTCTCTCTCACACACACACATTCACTCACACAGGAAGAGGTAGATTTACACAGTATTTGAGGTCTGAGGTAGGGCTGGGCAATATATCGATATCATATCAATATTGTGATATGAGACTAGTCATCATCTTAGATTTTGGATCACAGTAAAGAGATGTAATTTTCCAAACTTATTATTTCTCTTTCCCACTTAGTCACTATATCCACATTCCTGATGATTATTTGTCAAAAATTATATTAATATTTTATTTGAGCACCAACAGTCATCACTAATATTGTTGCAATATCGATTTTGAGGTATTTGGTTAAAAAAGAAAGAAAGAAAGAAAGAAAATCTTGTGATATTTGATTCTGTCCATGTCACCGAGCCCTCGTCTGAAGAAAATCACATCATATTCTGTGAAAAACTGAACGTTCTCCTCTTCACTCTGGACACTTTGTACAGTTTGTGCCCAGTTCAGCATCTGCGACAGATGTTTTTATTAACAACCAGACCAAAGCAATCACACGATGACAGTCTTCAGAGATGTTCCCCGCTCTGCTCGCCTCCTTCTCGGCTTTTCTTCAACCGCTTTATTTGTAATCTAACCAAAAAAATATGGAAAAATACATTGTATATTAGATGCAGGACAAAATAAGATTGAAAATGACATAAACAGACCGGGTGGAAATAAGAGATCACGGCAGTTATGCCACTAAACGTACCCACAGGTCTTTACACTAGAAGAGCAACTGAGAGGGTTTGAATGGATGATGAAATTCACCCATGAAATTAACTGAAATAAGTGGAGAAAGAACAGCGTAAATAAATGATACAAAGTGTAAACAAAAACAAAACAAAATGAAAATACTTTAAAATGTCTCGATGGATATAGGATATATATAGAATAAATTATGTTTTCTGTTTTCTGTCAGTGATGAGGAGGATACTTACAGCTGTCGTCCTCATCTGAGGAGGTACTGACGACGTAGCAGGCGTAAA
This sequence comes from Lutjanus campechanus, assembly GCA_027495735.1. Lineage (NCBI taxonomy): Eukaryota > Metazoa > Chordata > Actinopteri > Lutjaniformes > Lutjanidae > Lutjanus > Lutjanus campechanus. The sequence continues at coordinate 2,920 of JAJHUR010106188.1, forward strand.
CAAACCCCAGCAGCTACACACACAAACACGTACAAAATCACATTTTATTCATTCATTCATTCTTCATTTATTCATTTTTAAATTGTCCTCAATTTTCTTTCTTTTATGCTTAAATAAAAGCATAATATTCACCACAAAGCACACTTTACAAACGTTCTCTTGACAGTGATTTTATTTGACATTTTGACAGGTCACAGTAAGAAAAGAGTGTGTAAATGTTAAAATTAATGATGGCAGAATTCCTTTTAGCTGCTTTATTAATGTTACCAGTAACATCTGTGCTTTCCCTCTTTTGTTTAAAAGGTCTGATGTGTCTGCAGATCTACTGTCTCACATGTGCAGTGAGAGAAAAACTCATATCAGCAACTATTTATTGTTTTATGAAGCGAGTCTGTGTAATTATCCATAGAAAAGTCACTACATCAGGTCGACCTCACAGGAAATTTGTGCTTAGTTACAAAATATATCTAATTTGTACGAAAAGAAGAGGACGACAGGAACTTCTTCTTCTTACACAAAACCCCTAATGTTAACTAGAATTATTGAACTACATCCTTAAATAAATTATAGTCATTTATTAATGTATTTATTGCTAATTCCACATGAAGTTTAGCTTTTGACTGTCTTTAGATTTGTGAGGAACTGTGCTTTTCCTACAGCGTCTGCTGTGTGTTGACCTGTGAAGCGAGCCGCTGACCACAGCTGTCTTTTAAATGTCTTTCCAACCGAAAAATGCTCACCGGGTACTATCACAAACTGCCACAATCTAGAAGGTGAAGTATGTCAGTAAATTATATTCATACATAGTAACAGAAACTAGAGATGTGGCCGAAAAGCTCAGTAACTCACTGAAGTGCGATGAAGATCAGTGCAATAATGTGGTGCCACTCTTTAATATTCCAGGACTGTTTTCTAATTTACAATCACTGTTACTAGGCAACTGTCCATTACTGAGTGTGCAGACGCCTGCTTATTTGATATTAAAAACAATATTAAATAGTAACTATCCTCTTCAATTTAAGTTTTAAAAGCATCACTGAGTAGTCGAGACTTACCGATACGAGCAGCTGGACGATGCAGTGCAGGATTTCTATGTACTGGTACTCCAGCCAGCAGCTCAGCACCGTGGTCAGCTCCGGGTTTTTCTGGTTCTGCCACCCAGCGGAGGGAAGGCCGGCGCTCTCGCAGCCCGGCCCGTTGTCCTTCCACCACGAGCGATGTGGCGACACTCCCAGAGAGAGTATATCACTGTCCTGCAGGGACGACACAGGCAGAGGAGATGTGAAGGCAGCTTTCAGCTCTCAGGTTCTTTAACTCATGTTTTAATTTGCACTGGCAGAAATTATTACACAGCTTTGTTAAATACTTGATCGTGATTGGTCAGCTGCAGTATTCTAAGGTCTGTTATTTCTGTGCAACAGAACGTTGTTATGAAGAACGGACCGTTGCTATGGATACAGTTCTAATCATAGATTGTAGAGGAGCAATAAGATCATTGTTAAATCACTAAAATCATTTTAAAATTAATATTTTTTTAAAATCTTTGTTTTTTTTGGTACACAACCATATAACAAGCAGGATCATGTACGATGAGCAGGTCATTATTGTGAAATAAAGCCATAAAATCATTTTGTGTCACATTATTTGCATCGGGAGTCCTACATCATCCTGTCGGGATTTATTTCACAACAACGACCGGCTCACTGTACATTATCCCTTACACAGTTCATGTTTGTGAATTAGTCTGCTGATGCCAGGCTAGCACTGAGTCTGGTAAAGTAGAAATATGTTAAACACATTTGTCTGGTTGACTGTACGCAGAGGAAAAATAAAACGGATGGGACAGAAATCTGACCCACAACAACAACGATCTGGTGGAGTGTGAACATGACAGGGTTCAGTGTGAGCCTGGCTTCCTGTCTGGAGCCACTGCTAACGATTATTTTCATTATTGATTAGCATTTTTCCTCTTAATTTAATTCTATTTGTGCTTTTTTAGCAGGAAAAACCTTTATAGCAATGAAAAACATTAACTTTTGGCTTTATTCTTCTGCTACCCGCTCAGGTTTTACATGCACGTCTGTCTAAATTTATATAATATGTGTGAAGAATCTGAAGGCATTTAAGAAAAAGGTATTGTATTTTATTCTTTTAATTAGTTAAGTGCATTTTGTCTATCGACATGTATGATTCTAGTGAATAATTTCCACACGTCTTCACATAGGGACTATTTTTACTGAGGTCTTCAGAGGATTGATATAGAGTTTTGTCACATGGTGCAGAAAAAACACTGAGACTTGAACAACAATGCTTCAGATGTTGCTGCTAAGAAGCTACAAATTCTTCAACCCAGCAAAGACGGAGAACAACACAGTCGCCACAGTTTCAAGGTGGACGTCGAAGATTAATGTCACCAAGTCTGCGTTCAACCAAATGTGAAATATGACGACAATCTCCCCCTAATGTTCCTTCCATGACTTATGACTAAAGATGAGCGAGTGCACCTTTACCTGCATCTGTTCAATCAACTAAATTATCTGTATCAATACTGGGAAGTTGTTAAATGAGGCCTGAAATTGATGAGTTGATCAAAAGTTGCTATATTTATCATTTATTAGAAAACTATTTACAGAACAGCTTCAGAACTGAGCTTCAGAGGAACGTTTTTGATCACAAGAGTAAAAGAACTATTTATAGAACAAGACAACACAGACAACGTTTGCTACCCGGTGAGGATTTTCCTTCATCACAAATACAAATACTGACACATTTTATTATCCTGAATACTCTGCAGAGCAATACAATGTCACAGTGAAGCTGACCTTTGACCTCTTGGGTATAAAATGTCGGCGCTTTGCCATTTTATCCTATGAGACGTTTGTGTGAAATTTTCTTAGAATTAGCGCATGAACTCTTGAGTTAATGGGGCTGTAGCTCGCTAAAAACATTAGATTTCAGCCCATCAACGGATTATTTTAGCACCCTGTGTCTACCAGAGAGGAAAATTAAACTGACAAACTCAATATTTCCAGTAAATCTCAGTGTCTCTTCTCATTACCTTGCTTTTCTGTGATAAACGATCCCACTGAACGTCCAGAGGGGAAATAATTTAATATGAACAACTATCTGATCTCATCACCAGGTAAGATTATCATTTAACTTAACAAAGATCAAAACCAGGCCTTTTAGAGCTGAGTTATCTTATCTGGTCAAATTAGCAGCTGTAATGCAGACATAATGTTACATAATGTTATGTGTCAGGATCACTGTTTCCCCCCGTTCATCCTGCTGACGCCTCTCGTCTGTATTCACTTTTGTCTTCTTAAAAATTATTTTTTTCAGTTCAGCAGCCTATAAAAACTTAGTTCTGGGTTCTTGAACTTGCTGGTAGTGCATCCCCAGCACACCGTCACACAATACAAGTCAATGGAGAGCCATGAATTGTTTTTACCCCTCCAGTGGAGGTGGGGCTTAAATGCGCTCTGTCTCTGGGCTTTTCACACTGCGTTTAGCCCCAGGTTAAGACAGCTCCAGGCTGAAAGAGCTTTCACACAGGCACAATCCAAAGTGGGCTAACCCCGACTTTAGCCTATAGGGCTAGCTGGCCCTGCTCCAGAGCAGGGTTAGCCCAAGTTTGTGGGGTTATTCCCTAAAATCGACTAAACCCAGGGATAAAAGCAGCCAGTGTGAAACAGGACTAAAAGATCAGAAGAGGAAGATAATCAGCCAAGTTAGCAGAAAACACCCAGGGCAGTGTGACTCATACAGCCCTGGGCTTAGCTTAACTTTGAGCTAACAATGTGTCTGTGAAAAGGGGCTAAGTCATCCAAGGGCTAAGTCTTAGCCCAGAGCTAAAGATAGCCCTGTATGGTGTGTCTGATAGATCATGTTCACGAGCATGGGACGGACGAACAAACTGAGGCCGTCGTAGAGGCACAGAAAGTGGCAGTACTGAAACCGATAGAACAGATTCGTACCTGTAAGTGCTGTATAGTTAAATTTAGAAATTTAATGCTTTACTCCACAGTAATGAGCCCAGAGAGAAAGATAAGAAAGACAAATCTTAAAAGGTCTATTGTAGAGTCAAGCTATTTTTAGTAAGAGACCAAACTGGAAGACAGCACAGACACTTTGAAAGCATAAATGCGTGAATTGATTCCTTTATTTGTAAAGAAAATATCAAAAATATGCCAAATGGCAATAATAAGTTATCAAACCCCAGAGATATTTTAAAACTGCTACTACAAAACAATAAATCAATCACAGCCTAGTGATTAAAAAACTTGTATGTGTGTAGCTGAAACTAGCAAAAGTTTTTTATTTTTACTTGATGAATGAGAAATCAGAAAATTTGAATGATGTATTTACTGTATAATTAGTTAATTATTGTAACTCCTCAACTTATAAACAGGAGTTTTCTCCACTAAAACCAACACAACCACATGTACTGTACTACAGTTACCACTTTTACCACCATTACAAAGTACAAAAAAGCCAAATCAGTAGGTTTTCTGCAGCAGATATGAGACTTAAACAAGCTACTGTCACTTCATGACACTAAATGTTGTTACTGAGAAGACAAACTTACTGTAAACACACTGTGTAATCATGTGACTGTCTCTGGAGGGACATGCAGAGAGCTGAACACTGTATTTTAGGAGCTGAAGCTGCATCGGTCTCTAATTATCTGACACTTAACGTGACCATTAGTCGACCTACCTTTGAAAGCCCCCCCAAGTCCAAGTAGAGACAACTAACAAAGACATTCCAGCCGACCCACAACAACGTCCACAGCAGGTACTGAGGAAACAAAAGACATGACAAAGAAAATGAATAAAACTGTCTAACACGGTCGTAGTGTAGCACAGGGCTCCTCTGTTTTCTTACAAATGTCCTAATTCTGACATGACACAAGTGTAAAAAAGGGCCGGTGCTCCAGATAAAAATGAGTCATTACAAGATTATTAAAGAGGGAAGAAACAAAGACAGTTAATACTGGACACCGTCAGCCTTCTACAAATCCTTAAAATGAAACAATCAGAATCAAACAATACTATAATAGCTTTCTATAGCAGTAATATGGATTTTTGTGTGTGTGTGTGTGTGTGTGTAGCACATTTCAGCTCTCACAGTGTCATTGTTGTACGCTGCCTTCACTGCCATCTCAGATATCCAATCAATAAAACTCCAGTTTACTCACCATATCACAGCAGTTGTTTTTGTTTGATTAATGCACACGTTTCTTCTTTGTTTTCGCCTGTTTTTCTTATCATATTCCTTCATGTTACTACTTGCATGTCCAATTTTCTCACATTTAAATAAAGGAAAAAAATAGTTTGACATTTTGGGAAATGCACTTATTCACTTTTTGTGCAGAAAGTAAATTAAGAACATTAATGCCACTATCGAGTTTATATTTCAAGCTACAACCATGAGACCTGTCAGCTCTTGTCGGATGATATTTTAGCCTCTGGAGTCAACAGCCCGTGTTTAGCGGTAACTGACATCCGGGTTTTTGTTTACGGTCCGATTTGAACTTGAGACGAAAAAATGGAGTTGGATGCTAATCTCTATAAACAGATATCTGCATATGGATGAAGATATATTTTTTAAAGCTAATAAAAAGCTAAATGGTCGTCGGACAAATGCCAGTGGGTTCCAAGATGGCATTTTGGCCATTGCGTCTACCTCTTGACTGAATGCAACCAAAGCCCACTCAAACGTGATTGATCGATACTACTCTGACTACAAAAAGACAGAAAACAGACATGTTCCAGTACTAAAATCTGGTCCTTTGCTTACAGATTCTGCATTCATGTGCAGTCAGATATCTGTTTTTACAGATTAGGAGACTATTAAACACATTATAACATGTTTTTTTAAGCCATACAAAAAAACGAAGCATAGAAACATAATCTTTTTATTTTATTTTATGGGTTGTTACGTGCTAGACTATTCTTGGTAGGGAGCGGTAACTTCCAGGAGACTGCACTGCTCTCAGATTAAACAAATGAGATAAAACAAATTAGTCATCTTTAGAGACTTTAATAAGGAGATATTATTATCTCTTGAGTTGTAGTTGTAGCTGAGTTGGTCCAGTCCAGGCTAAAATAAGTTAACCGGCTGCTGGCTTCATATTTAACCTCCAGATATATGAGAGTTATATTGACCCTCTTAATAAATTAGAAAAACTGTGCCTAACAAGCCCAAAAAGAAAAAAAAGGCTGGGAACTGCTTGAGGAATCCATTTGGAAAAACAGATAAACACCATTCTTAAACTGAATAAACCAACACCACTTTGATTTATATTTGTCCAGCTGCAGGATATTCTCCTGAGTGCAAAATTTAAAAAACAGGATTTATGAAATTTTTAGATAACATATCAAAACAACCCAACATGTTTTTGATTGATATTCCTTAGAGTGCACCAAAAACATGATTTAGGAAAATAAATAAAACAGAGATAAGATATATCTGTTTTTTGAAAATGAAGCCCCTCACTTGTATAAATCAACATTCAGTATTCAGTGTTTTAACTTTTTAATCGGACAGTTTCCTCACCATAACAACGTAGCGTGATCTGTACTGGATGACACCAAACAGGCCCAGGATCACCATGATGATGTGAAAGAAGTTGACCATGATGGGAGCCCACTGGTAGCCCAGGAAGTCAAACACCTGCCTCTCCAGCGCAGTGATCTGGAGGAGTCGACAGGAGCAGAAACAGGTGATGTGATGTGATGAACGATGATGAACTTATAGGCTGCGTGTGTTTTTCAGGGCTCGTTAGACGCTGATCTTTTGACTGTGAGTCCCTCAGGGTTGTATTTTTCATTCTTATAAGTTGTCAAGGCAACTGAGCCACGAGGTGAACAAAGCACGCTGGGGGGAAAAGACAGACCGCTGGTTATAGCATCATGTCCTCTGAGGTCGGAGCCCCAGTCAGTCATGATGAAGGAGGGGGGGGCAGGGTGGGAAACACAGAGGACGAGGACAAAGTGGGTGCAGCCCTTCATTGTGGTGGTCGTAGTGGTGGGCGGTCACTGCTTTTCATAAGCGCCTCCAACTACAATAAGCTATTAACACGGTTCACAAAAAAATGCATGTGTTTAATAGTGCTGCAGATAAGATTTATTTTCAGTATCGATCAGTCTGACAGTTGTTTGTCTAGTTTACAACAATAAACAGTCAGAACACCAAGAAAACCTGCAAAAATGTGCACATAAGAAGTGAGAACTGGTGAGGATTCAAAGCAACAACAAAGGAACTTTCCTTTGGAAGAAACATAAAGTCTTTGCAGGTTAATTCATCACAAATGTAGCTCTTATTTGTAGTTTTA
>JAJHUR010106190.1:1106-13733 GCA_027495735.1 Lutjanus campechanus
AAACTAGCATCTTAATCCAACATTTAGCAGTGGTGGTAGGCTATTAACCCACCCCCCAAACCAAAGTGCAGAGCAGAGATCAACAGGTGGAGCATTGAGTGGATATATGACCCTTACATTACAACTAAATGTTCAAGAACAATGCTCCCATGCGTCAAAACACAGAAACAACATGCCAAAACAGTTATGTTTGACAGACTTTCCTTATTTTCATGCAGGAATAACCTCAGATCAACACTATAAAGATGATCATACACAGCCTTTGTACCACTCTGACATATTGTTATGAGGTTGCTGAAAAGGTTGAAATTCTTTTAAAAAGGAATTATTTGACCAAAAGTACTACAATGTAATCTAACGATTATGGAAAACTAAAGTAGCGTAGAGCAAAAACATGAAAAAACATCAGTGTTTGACAGACATCACATGAGACCATCATAAAACATTAAGAGACATCTGACTACACTATACTGTACATTTAACATTGACCACACAACCACTTAAGAAAGAAACAGAGTTAAAATGCTCAAGTGCTAAAGTGCTTGTGTATTTATTGCACATTGCTCTATTCCAGTAACATTTAACATTAATGTTTAGCAGCTTAATGGAAGTTGGAACAAATGATAGCTTCAAGCTGTTTGATTTGCACGCTGGCACACAGAGTCTTCTTCCTGATGACAAAGGTTCATATGGGGGCTGCTGAAAGTCTGCAATGTTTTTTGTAACAACAAACATTTTAAGTCCTTGAAAGTGCTTTGAAAGTCTAATTTACTGCTTTAGCTTCAGATATTGTCTTGCAAGACATCCACTCGCCTTGCGTTGTGTAACTTTTTCTGAGCTTTTAGTGCTGACATCATGATTACGTCCTGGTGTCAGCATGAGGCAAAACAAATCACCTCAGAGCATAACCACTTGAAAATGTGATCTTTCTGTGTTGCAGAGTGCCAGAATCTGAAGTTGAAGAAGAAGTTGTAGAAAACTCATCCATCCACTGACGGAGTGTGTACGGGTCTGCCAGGCTGGTGTCATTGCTTTAATGTGAACTTTTTCAATAAACACTTGAAGTCCTGCAGAGTGACCGCACATATTCAGAAGAGCTCGTATTTTCCTCAGCCACTTTTAAGAAACAAACCAACAAAACTTGATAGAGAGTGTTAGCTAACAAATTAGAGAATTGCTTTGCCTCCACATAGGCGTCGCCCACAAAAAACTAATGATAATGTTTACTGCCAGAAAAGGGGGTCTATGCATGGTAGAATACACAACTGAAACTAGATGTTAAACAGTAAAAATGTAAACAGAGGATGCAAGAGACGACAGTTTGTGTCATAGATGTTCTTGTAATAACTTAACCTGAGCTTCCCTAGTTGATAATACCTTGAACGTGTTTCATATGAATCATCCCAAAATACCCCTTAATCCACATATTAAACAGGATGGAAGTGAGTCACATCGAACCAGCTTGTTTATTTGGCACTGACATGACTTTACTCTTCTACACTGCTGGTATGTGCTGTGTTACGCTGAGGGTAACATATGGGGTTAATGAACTGTGTTGTACAGGACATATGTCTTCTCTTGCTTGGTAGAGAACAGTTCCTCCTTTTTCCAGGTGGCTATGTCCTGTCTCTAATACCCCACTGTGAATGGTGACACTCCAAAGGTCAGTGTGTTATGCTCCATGTGTACATGTTCCTGTATGTGTCTATGTCAGCGAATGTGTTGCTAGATGATTAGCATTGCTTTTTGGCCTTCAGTGTCACTTTGTTGAGACAAAGAGGCTATCTTATGTCATTTAGTCTGAATCTTGTCATCAGTTTGGAACATGTTTTTAAGGAGAAACATGAAATACTGTATGTTTTGTGCAGTAATTTTGAGAGGGTCAAAGCGGAGGACAGTGACTAAAACACATTATGTTTAAAATGGCCCACTTTTCCAGCCATAATATATGGAAGCAGCTCTCTCAGTTTAATAATTTGGGCCGGTCTGTTGTGATGGAAATGGTCATGGCTTCTTCCATATTTAATGGCAGTAGATTACCACCGCTGTCAAGGGAGCAAGTACGCTTTTAGTCAAACAGAGCTAGTAGGAAGATTTGAGTAGTCTTTCACACAAAGAGGTCCATTGGTTTGTACTTGTATAGTATTTGAGTGTGATAGTGTGTGACACAGAGCCAGCTAACTTGATATTATAGCTCATTATTTAGCCACAGGGTGAGCTAATTAATGTTTGCGTCAGAGATTCTGCTGTAATGGTGCGATGGGGTGAAAAATAGCTTGTGTGATCATAAGAACAAGATAAATGTACAATAAGGGGATGCTAACAATGCATGCTAATTTTTCTCAAAGAGATAATTGCTCCCTTTTTGCTTGGGAGCACGTCGGCGAAGCTGCCGTAACGCTGATTAAGTTATTATGAGAGAAAACGCAATCTTCACCCACAGGAACGCAGGCTTTCCTCTCTATTAAGTATACACTTTTCATTTTGTACCAGATCTCTAGAACTGTGATAAGGCATGCAACCTCAACACACCCACGTCTTTTCACGGAGTTTATAGAGAACTTAGTTCTCTGCCAGTATTGCATCTCAGACTGTTCCTTTGTGCTGTGAGGTGATGTTACCCTCGCTCTACGTAGCATATAGGCCACAGGGATTCTTTAAACCGTCAGTAACTGACGCCAGACTGCAGAAATGTAAAGAAAACACAGTAGTTCTATATAGTACATTTACTGCAGTGAGAAAAGTCTGAGTCTCATTTGTTCTTGTTGGTCTCTTTGCAGCCTTTGCTGCTTCAGCTGTACATCAGGTTCAGACGAACAGCCCTGTCTGGATGTCTCACACATCACTGGCAGAAAAAAAGAAATATAGAAATTGAGAATCATCTTCAACATAAAGCATTCTGTTTATATTTGCTCCTGTGTCAAGATGGCTATAAACAATATTCAGGGAAAGTTTCCCTGAGACTACAAATACTGACTTCTGTCATATAAACACCTAAACACAAATCTTGCCTGAACACTGCTGCTCTACAGTAATTACATTAACCTTTTATTATTCTGCTTTTTGAACATTTTTCATGTCTTTAATTCACTTATGAATACCTTGAGCTGAACACTTTGTTCACGTATACTGCTTACTCAGGACATTTTATGCTTTTCTCAAACTTTTTAATATGTTTTATAATCTTTGAAATATTAAGAGAGGAATGTTCAGACATGTCCCTCTTTGAGCTCCTTCCAAGTCTCAATACTTTCAGCTAGAATGATGAACTTCACACAGATGAACTCTTTTTATACTGTATTTACTTTAATGATCACATATTATATTCGTTTCATTTCTCTGAAATCTTCAATACTGAAAATACCACACACATGGTTACTTAACTCTTGGAGACAGGCTCTTTCTGCGCCTGTAGCTTTAAATGAGCTGAGCTGCTCCCCATGTTCCTCTCTGGACCTGGGACACCGTTTTGCTAGCTTCCACGTAGAATGACCTGCTTCCTCACAGCATTGTGTGATGGGCTTTGACGTACGTTTTCCCTTGTGTGTCAGTGGTGTCACCCAATCATCAACGTTGTGTATATAAGCGCGTACAATGCAGTGTGCTAGCATACATAACAAAAAACTTCAAACCGAGGTATGTAGCGAAACGTGATTTTTGTGTCACACCATCACACCCTGACGCTGCTGATGTGTTGAAGTCCTGTTTTTGATTCATCCTCTTCATGCTCTTTGCCTCTCAGTGTTGAGACAACGTATTATCATATGTCAGCAGCAGTGGAGCGGCTGCTGCCATTGAAGACAGTCCTGATGAGAGGCCTCTTCCAAGGTGACAGGGTCAATGTTGAAGGACTCGTGGTCTTGCTTGAAAACGTCCTTATAGTGTAGCCTTGGGCGGCCAGCTTGCTTCTCGCCAGATGACAGTTCTGCGTAACAAATGTCCTTGGGGATTCGTCCATTGTCCATCCGGCCCAGCCAGTGGAGACGTTGCTGCCTCAGGAGAGAGTACCTACTGGGAAGCTTTGCTCACTCCCGGACAGCTGTGTGTGTGATCCTGTCCCTCCAGGTGATGATCAGTATGCGTCTGAGGCAGTGCAGGAGGAAGGTAACTGCTGACCTCCAATGTTGAGCCTCCACTGCGCAGTGAAGCTAGAGTTTCGTCTCCGGGGCACAAGGAGTACCTGTGTTGCCCAGGCAGCAGGGCTCCCCTATCGACCTTCCTGGAGTAAGCATGAGGAATTATGAACTCATACGTCTGCTGTCTGTTTGGGTGCGTGAGTTGCCAGAACGACGTTTCAAAAGCATTGAACTGCCTAACAGGTTTCAAGCCACGTTTTAGGTCAGGGTTTGCTTCCTTAGTCTCTTCCCTTCCAGAGGATACCCACAGGGCAATGGGGGCTATTTGGTCCATAGGTGGGGCAGTAGTTGGTGGACACCAGGGCGTATACATGTATCGATGGGCCTACATGACATGCCTCAGTGGCCAACTGGCGCTCTGAGATCCCCAAGCAGTTCACCCTGAGATCACAGGGCTCATTGCACGTAACTAGTCACATGTATTTTAAAAATACAAAATGCTTATTACAAAGAAAATTTAATTGTAATCTGTTGCAGTTACTGAGAAAAATATGTAATGAAATTACAGTTACTATTCAAAATGTCGGTGATTACAAAGAGGTTACATTCATATATTCTTTTTGGGTTGCCTGGTGAAGATCTACACTCTACTGAGTGACCTCTTGCAGTTTAATAGTGGTTTGCTTTCTTTCTTATATAAAAAAAAGCCTGCCATTACTGCTGCAACTTACTAAAAAAAAGTAAAGTTTACTTAAAGGTAAATAAAAATAAATATGTTCTCAAATAAAGGAAAAAATATATATAGTAAAATAAATATCCATTAAGGTGCAGCATGAATTACCTGTAGTTGAAGTGTACAGTGCTGTTTGTACAGTTGGTACAAATAACTTAAGATCTGTTGGCACTAAAAATGTGTTGTGGGGAATAATCTCTTGCTAGGGACACAAGTCGAAGATACAGCCAGGTAGTCCTTTGCTACCATGGCAACGGGAGGATATTTGGGCTCATTAGTCCTGTGTGCCACCATCCACGTGTGTTGCAATCCAGTGAAGTTCAGTCCATTGCCATGTGTGAGGAAATCTCTTCCTTCACCAGCAGCAAAGCAGGCTTGTGTCCCCCCCTTCAGTCTTGAAGAACTCACCAAACAGTTCGACCGACTTTTGATGGAGCAGGAGCTTGGATTCCTTCCATCGCTCCTGTTGTCTCTGTGGCCATTTAAGGGACAAAATAATGTTATATTGTAAGAGTATGTATGCACAAAGAATAAAATAATAAAATAAGCAATACCTGTTCTTCAGTGACAACAATCTCTGCGTCAAGGCTGTTGTAGATCCTTTCGTGGTATGTCGGCAATATCCATGTGAGAACGGACCTTGAACCTTGGAGGCGCAAATGCTCAAAGATGCAAAGGCTTTCTGCTGCCTCAAGATAGCAATGCATCAGCAATGTGCCTGACCAAACCTCACTTTAAGACCAACCAACCATGAGCACACAGAGGAGCGCAAGTAACAACCTGGGCGCTGGGCGAGAAAATGACAGCTGCACTGTGCGCCACTTTGCACCCGGTGGACGATAGAGCTCTAGAACTGTGCATTTACTAAAAAAGTCTTTAAGAGCAGGGTCAACAAATCTCTCTGATGGCAACTTTGACTTCTTTCACAGTTGGACGGTCCTCCTCATTTTGTTCCATTGATTTTAGAAGCTTGGTTTTGAGAGGTAGACTCATTGAAACTGATGGTGTCGTCAGTGCACATCAGGGAGAGTTTTTAGGGGTTTAAGGACCTCAGTTACCTCCTTTGCCATATTCACATCCTGGTCAGACAAAGTAGTGATGTCTGTGTTCGTCCTGAGGGCCTTTTCAGTCAAAGAGTAAACAGCAGCTTGCTGCTCAACATACTGCTCCATCATATCATTGCTGCGGACTTCATGAATGAATTTGTGTTTTGGCACATTAAATATCTCCTGTTTGCTCTGCAATATATGTGCAGCTGTTCGAAGAAAGACACAACAATTGTGACTCTATTTAGTAGCCTGGACACCTGGTTGATTCCTGTTGCTTTTTGTGTTGCTAAATTGATTTTCTATACAAAGCATCCAATTTTGGGGACCATTGTAGCTTCACTGATTGTGTTGACAATATTTCTAGAGCTCTATGTTGTGACTGGAATTGTGCTCCTAGGCCATTTTCATTCTGACACAACCTCCTTCAGTTGCTCTGCCAGATGTGTGCTTGAGTGCTGTTCATAAATGTGGTGAGTTTGCAGAATGTGGCTTTCCATGTTCCAGTCGGTTATGTAGTGCACTGTTACTGTTAAGTAACTCCCGGTAGCCCTAGATGTTCACCCATTGGTTCTGAGAGCGACAGCAGACACCTTAGATAGGTCATGAACAAAACTGTAGCTTTATTTGTGTATAAAAGGCTGGTATGACGAATGCAAGAGAGAACTTCATAACAGGGCTAAATTTGTTTCGACATGTGTTTAAAACATCTTCTCTCAACAACAGAGTGGGGTCACAAACTATAAATACATCTGTGGCATTTGTTGATACTTTGGCCTGGAATATGACAATATTCTGAATTTGATATGGGTCATGGACACAGCAGATTCTGGTTATAGGCCTTATTCTGAATGTAGCATTTTCCGATTAAGACGTGGGATATGCCAAATTATTCAGGTTTTCTTTGGATATGTATAAAGCGCGTTCAGAATATGGGTCTCAAATGGGGATTTTACCTCAGTTTGCAGGATTAGGGTAGAGATGCATGCACAGATGAATAGTCCACATTTCTGGCTGAAACACGCTTACTTCTAAGACCACCACCAGTGCAAAACTATTCTGATGTAAAGAAGCAAAATGGATCATACTACTCCAGCTGTTCTCCTAGGGGAGTATGCATGTATGCATGTAAATGGAAATATTAGTGGAATAGCCATGTACAGTAACTTAGTAGCAATATAAATACAATATTATAAATACAACTCACTGCACTTTTTGGAATAAAAAGCAGACTGTGATAATGATTAAGTTGTCTGTTTTGTCATAAAATCTGAGTGTAATCACTTTTATTTACAGATGGAGATGAAGAGATAGATGAGTACAGTGTACTGAAAGAAGAAAGATCAACTCAGATGGGAGGTAAGGAAAGAGTGATAGTAAGAGTGTGAGTGCATGTGTGCAGTTGGCTTGCTTGCTGCATGGTTGGCATATTCTCAGTTGGATGAGAGGACATTTATGTGATGTCAGCACGCATTAACCTCTCTGAAAATACATCGGAAACAAATAGGGACACATGTGCCCAGATCCCACCAGCTCTAAGTAACAAGCCTCTGGAAGGAAAGGCTACGCTGGACAACACAGAACAGATCCAAAAATAGAAATGGGAAGAAAGTGGAAGGCTTCTTGGTTGAAGAGAAAACACGTGCTTTCTAAGATTCTTGACAAATAGCGATGAAATTTAAGATTCAGAATTAAGTCGCAGGTTTATTTGTGCAGCTATTTTTGTGCAGATCAATTAATTAAGTGTCCTCTTTTGATCAGTCCTGGACTTTATGCAAAGAACATAAAGGCATTCCTAAACGTTGTATTGTTAAAAGCTTCTCAGTTAACCTGCGATTTTTTTTTTACAGCTTGTTAAAAAGTCCAAAATTACACCCAAATTATAGTGGCCCTCGATCATTCTGCATGTCCGAGTGTAAATCTAGCAGTGCCGTGATTCCTGCACTGTAGCACCTTGTAGGGGCAAATCTGTACCAATCTTTGTGTCGTAGCAGCCTGTTCTCTTTCCCAAGTCATTAAATACCAATGTTTTGTCACGCCCCTCTGCAACTCAGACACACAAGGTACCACTTAGTGACTGTGACATGTACCAGACTTGTGATGCAGTTTAAAGAATGAAAGTCTGTTTTGGTTCATGACCCAAGTGAAAGCAAAACATTATTAAGATTCGTACATAATGTGCACCATGTGACTTTAGTCTTACTTCACGTATGTCACATGACGTATTTATTTTAACTAAGGTTGTTCCGGTTCCACCACCAGTAACAGAAAATGCTTCTGATATTGCCTAAAATGCTCCATCCAGTATTGGCAAGTATGCAAGTCTGTGCATTGATCTGATACGATGTGATGTATAAGCCTCAAAAGGGACCCTGTTACTTTCCAGCAGCAAGAAAAATGCAAGCACTACCTCGGCATCAGACGGTGTTGCAGTTTGTTTTGTTTTTATGGGGATCTGCAGAGTGGATGACCTGGAGTGGACTTTTGATGCGGTCTTTTTTTCAGTGACTGTGAACTGGATTGGACTTAATTGTTTACCAAGTGGATTTAATTGCAGTGGTATCAGAACAGCATTCGGTATTGACTGACATGCAAAGTTCAGGTATCAGCGTTGGTATTGGAACATCTCTAATTTTAACCCAAAACACTATATTTTCCTAAAGTTGAAGTAGTTTTGTTGCCTAAACCTACCAAAAACCACAACAGTTTCACAGCGTTAACCAGCGTCTCATACAGCCGCTAAAGGTTACATTGTGCATCAATATGAGACACCAGATTGACGGAGCAGTGTAGGAAAACAACAAGCCTGGATGAGAACATGTTAATCTGCCATGACATGCATAGTTTCAAGGACACTGATTAGCTTACTTTGCCGTGATTTTATACTGTATATATTAGAAGATGAATAATGCATACAGTGTGGACCAAATTCCATGTTTTCCTTGGCCATTGATTAATTGGCCTAAGATTGTAATTACAGTATACGTGTCTGAATGTGTGGCCTTCTCATTATGACCCCTCAGGACACAACTGTTGCCCCATGTGTAGCAACAATCTTAGCATGCTAATGTCAATGAAGGGTACAATACAGTGTTGCTAACAACAGGTTTCACCAGCAAAATCTAACCGCTCATTACAGCTACACAACCTCTCCCATCTCTTGGATAGATGGACAAAGACATTTGAGCACTGAGGTTCATTCTTTACCTCTGCATCACATTACCAGCTTTTTCCAGAGGTTGTCCAATTTTTCTTCTTGCTTGATAACAGCTTTGAGGTTTGAATGTGATTGCACTACAACATTGTATTGCCAAGTTGGTTGGACAATGAGGTTCATCCTGTGCAGTTGGTCCATCTTAGCTGGAAGGTTACTGTTAATTGTCAGAATAAATACAGTACCAGTCATAATTTTGGGCACACTTCTCATTCAATGCTTTTTCTTTATTTTTTCACAAGAAGTTATTCAGATTATGCCACAGTGTGCAAAGCTCTCATCAAAGCAAAAGGTGGCTACTTTAAAGAATCTAAAATATCAAAGTTGTAGGTCAACAGGTGCACAGGAAAAGACCATAGGTCGACTCAGCTTTAATAAAATTTAATAAAATAATAAAAATAATAATAATATGATTTAATAACGATGTTATTAAAACTTTGAAGTGCAGAAAACTGTGAGAGTCTTATTTTTTTTAAAGATTTTATTTAGATTTCTCATTATATACAGTAAATACACACAATCTTAACGATAAAACAAAACATAAGTGAAAGACAGAGCTTGGACGATACAAAACAAGACTTACACCAACACCCATCTACTTCACATAAATGCACAAGCTCAACATCTGTATGTGCCTATGATCAACTCACTCACTTCATAAGTGAAATAAATTCAGAAATAAATTAAATTAAATAAAACAAAACCAGGTTCGAGTAAAGACCTTTTTTCTCCTTTTCTTTACACATAATGCTTGTAATATTTCTCCCCACATGATTTCAGTTTTTTCTTTTGTTTCTTTTCCATGGTTGTCATTTCCATATTCACATAATAACATATTTCATTCTTCCAGTGTAGTAGTGTAGGAGGGTAGAGAGCGAGAGTCTTTTATATTTTAGATTCTGAAAAAGCAAGAAATAAATAGAAAAAATAATAATAAATAAAGAAAAAAAACATTGAATGAGAAGATGTCTCCAAACTTTTGACTAGTACTTTATATTAAAGATCAATAAAGAGTGAGAGTATAGCTGGAGGAAGATGAAGAAGGCCATCTACATCCAGCAAGCTCCATTCCCTCATGATAGCGCTGAGATACAGCCGAAAGCTCCAGAAAAAGCGAGCAGGTGAACTTTG
This sequence comes from Lutjanus campechanus, assembly GCA_027495735.1. Lineage (NCBI taxonomy): Eukaryota > Metazoa > Chordata > Actinopteri > Lutjaniformes > Lutjanidae > Lutjanus > Lutjanus campechanus. Next base: position 11,307 of record JAJHUR010106190.1, read on the forward strand.
AGATTAGAGTATTTTACCAGGAGGCACTGACTGTTAAAAAACACCGACTAAAACTATGAATTAATATGAATTGTTGAACATGAATGTATTTTTTGTCTGCTGCTGATTACTGTTTAATGTCACTGGTATTGTCTGAAAAGAAACATTAGAAAACACTTCCTGTAATATTACATTCAAAGCCCAATTCTTCATATTTCTGCTCTGACGCCCTAATAATGTGAATAATTCATGTGCATAATTGATGATGTTTATGTGCATATGCATAATTAGAAAGCTATGCTTGCTTAATAGTTGAAAGAACGTCTTGCATGTTCAATGGGTGTGATTAGCTCTTGCACTAATTTTGTCTGTTTCTCATGCAGAGTCTCAAATCCATTCAGAGTACAGAGACATGCCCGGGAGCCAGTGTGTGGGTTTGAATGCCTTTTAGGCTACTTAGGTGTGCTTTTTCTCACATTAAGTAATCAGCCCTACTCTGCTCTTCTTTAATTGTTACCGCCACCCTCCAGAACTATTTGGGAGAGCACCTTGCTTTCTCTGCTTTCTCCACAGTGATGAAACTGTCCACCTACTGTTCCATCTCTCCCACTCACTCTCTAAAACCTCGAACCAAAGGCAGTGAGGGCTGCTTTGGCCCTCTGGGCTTTGTCAGCCAGCTCCTGGCTCCCACGTTACAGACAGTCCAGTGTTTTCCTAGCACTGCCTTGTGGGCAGAGATGCTAATTTGAAGTGTTCCTGGATGAGACAGCTCTGCGAGAATATAAGCCGGAGTCCACAGAGAAGGACTTATAATGCCTGCATGCTTTAATGCTCTTCTATCAGAAGCGCAAACGTGAGAGCTGGTTTTAGAAACCTAAATTACCCTGGCAGCCTGTGCTACCCAGGGAAAGGTAGCTTTTGTGGGTTGTGGCTCCCAAAAATAGTTTCACAAGGCATTGAGTCTGTAAATTTTTAATGCCTGTGCAGTCTGTAATGGGAAGCCAAATAAACAAGTTCCACAATATGTGCCAAAATGAGACAAACTGTGTTACCTGGGGGATTCACGAAGCCGATGAACTGAAAATAACTGTCTTTTAGCCTGTTGATCAACTCTGGGTACTAGTTTAGCAGTTACTTCTCGCTGATTATTACTATTATTTACAGTAATCCTGTTGTTAAAATGTCCATCTCAACGCGATCCTTCAAGTAATAATATCAGTCATTAAATCTCTTATCTTGCACAGTCTCAAAATTTGAACCACACTTAGGAAATATTTCAGATGATATATTAATTGCCATTAGACTTACAGAGATACAGACATGAGAAAGACAAGTGCATGACCAGGGCTGTAGCCAGGATTACCCATATTATCACCGGTACCTTAATGAAGTGCTGTGAAAGTGCAACCTGTAATCAAACACCTGATCTTGTCGTAAGTGTGATGTGTATGTAGGTTACAGCCCCCTCGCACACAGAGGGAAGGATGTGACAGGACCGTACTGTATGTGCACAACTTGTTACATGCATTATATTTACATGGACTGTATGAAGTAACGAGTTGCACAAGCAGAACTGTTCAATTCTGCCAGTGAGACGATGCCAATCTTTCTGAACAACACACCATACAACTAAGTAGTTTTAGCAACATGTCACTTTAATTTAACTGCTGAGTGCAATGTTGGCTCCCACACGAGTCTATATCAAACGGTTCATGAGTTTGTAATGTTTTTAGATGTTTTTAGATGCACCTTTTTGTTAGAGGCCACTCCCCCCCTTTTGTCAGTTGGCCTGAACAGTTAATCAGCTGTCCTTTCCACAAAATCTTGTGTGAGTACATGAATCCATTTGGTAATTATAGCTGCTGCGCAGCAATGGTCGGGGCCGGGCGATTTTAGGCAAAATTAGGCAGTTCTGATCAACAAGCAGAGTGTAGGAAGACGAAAAAAAGGTGGCATTCTAATGTGCATTTTACATCAGTTGAGGCTTGAATCACAATTTCTGGCTCAAGAGGCTCTGCTGTATCTCACCGAGCTAATTAGCAAGAGTCAACTCCGTGGTATATATGTTTAAAATTTCTTCTAGCTCATTATAGGAATTTTACAGCTGCAATGATTAGTCAACTTTAGTAGTCTCTAACCCACATAGGAAGATGCCTGTACATAGAACTTTCACATTAGCTGAGATTGGAACTCACAACCTCTGAGACTGAGATCCATCTTTTATCTCGCTGAGCTAACTGGCAAGTGACAGTTGATGCGTGGCTTTACATTTTGACTAAGCCAAGGATCAGGGCGCCAGACAGCAGCCATCCATGCCATGGAAAAGCACATTTCAAAGTGAAAGTTCCAAATCTGTAGCACATACAGTTGATTTGCTGTGAATTTTCAAAGTTTTGAAATTTAGGCTTGCTGTAGTGTCACCATCAGGACTATTGTCTTGTGTTTCAG
>JAJHUR010106196.1:0-13674 GCA_027495735.1 Lutjanus campechanus
CAGGAGAACGTAGACGGAGCTTAAAGGGTTCATAGACTCAAGTATGCAGTCATACACACGCACTCAGGCACTCAAAAGACACAAACGCACACATTATATACTGCACTCTTAGAAATGAAGATAGGAGAACCCTTTTTTGCTTCCTGGCAGAACCTTTTATAAAAGTCTCACTTGGAACGCTTTCAGAGAGTTCTACCTAAAACCCAACATGTAGGATTATACTTAGAACCATCTTTGAAACATTTCACAGAGAACGGTCATGGTGTAATGGTTATCGTGAACCCGCTTAGGGGTTCTACCAAGAATATTCCAAAAAATGTATATAGAACTCACTAAGGGGGTTCCACCAAGATCCTTTTTTATATTCCAAATGTTTTGTCTCAAATCCTCAGGATCCTGATCCTCAGGGGGTTCTACCATGAAGCTTTTTATATTCTGAAGCTTTTATCTAGAACCCTCTCAGAGGGCTCTACAGAGATCCCTCCTACGGTACAAAGAAGAAGTTCAACAATCCTTGAAGAACTATTACTTCCGAAAATGGTTCTATGTATGAAAAGAGTTCTGAATGGAACCTTTGAGAAACCTTTTCTTCAAAAAAGGGTTCTTCAAAAGTAAATGGTTCTGGGTAGAACCTTAGTCCTTCAGGAAGAACCCTTTTGCAACATTTATTTCTGTGTAGAGTTGAGTCAGAACAGCTGATATAGTACATGTGGGAGAAAGTGAAAGCTCTTAATGCTTACGAGCACTTCAAAGTTCTTCATGGCCATCGTGTCAACAGGCTCTTCTCAGCGTGTGAGGCTAAATTTACCAAAAGAACACTTAACATTAGTGTTGACTCGACAGAGACTTTGCCTACAGGACAGTATTTGGCTCTATTTCTGATGTTGTAATCCCACATTGTGTCTGGACAGGGATGACTCTTTCAAGCTGACTGACTGATTGCTGTGACCCGTACTGCTGGCAGAGGACAAGGCCCAATTTGTCGGCTGCTCATCATATAATGAACGAAATCATATCCAATTACACGCCCGCCATCTTTGATCACTTACATTATGAGAGATAAGTGCATGATGGGTATTATGAAGGATCACTGTCACTTTGGTAATAAATTATGATTCACTTTATGACTCATGTAGGTCCTGGCAACAGCGAGTTCTCATGGGCTTTCTGCATCACACAGCGATTACATTCAAACACTGTTAAATGTTCAAACATTGTTAACTTTTTTTTTTTTTGTCAGGATGCAAGAAAAGCAATTACCTTGAGCTGACAGGGATCCAGATAAGCAAAAAGCAGTTCGAGGTTGGAAATCGTGATCAATCACAGAAGAATAAAGACAAAAATATTGTGAAATGATTTAAAATTCAAATAGTTACGAATACCAACAGCATCCCTGGCATCATTTCTGTGCAGACTAGATTGGACAATTGGGACATTCCTACATGAACCGTTTGGTAATTAGGGACCATGACTAACAAGCTCTGTGTATTTGGAGTGTTTATCTCCTCACAGCCCAGGCTATGTGACTTTCACGCTGTATTTGTGGACGACATTTGTGGATCCCTCTAGAACCAAGTTGCCTCCTAATGTCACAATTAAACTGCCGTGACCAATAGTGGTGGCTGTGCCAGCTAGATTATAAATCAGGATGGCAAAGGACAACAAAGGTGAGAGTGGGGGATATTAGCTTTTATAACTGCAGTCAAGACTTACTCTGAGTCCCTGGACTACAGTTTAGACATTATTATTAGAGAACATTTAAAGATACCACACTGTAAAAATGAAGTATTTGGTTTTAAATTACTGGACCAAAAAAGTGGGTGGCACGGTGGTGCAGTGTTGTGTTGCCTCATAGCAAGAAGGTTCTGAGTTCGAATCCCCCATCCAGCTGGAGGGCTGGGGAGTTTGTGGCTGGGGCGGGATCTTTCTGTGTGGAGTTTGCATGTTCTTGCGTCCGCGTGGGTTCTCTCCCGGTACTCCGGCTTCCTCCCACAGTCCAAAGACATGCAGCATAATACAGTAGATTAATTGGTAACTCTAAATTGCCGGTAGATGTGAATGTGTACTAACATTCATTATTTTTTCGCCACGTTTTCATTATTGTACATATATGTGTTCTTCAGACAATGAAAAGGAAGGATCTCAGGCAAGGGTGGATATTTCATGTCACGGTTGGTGGGGTCAGACATCTCTCAGACAGCTCTCTCCTTCTGTGTTGTCTGCTGGTTCTTGTTGTTGCAAAGTTTTAGAGAAACAGAAACACAGAGTGTTCCCATAAGCATAGTCAGACCTCACTTTCCTAGAACACTAGTGTGTTCTGAAGTGTTCTGAAAATAAATACTAGAAATGTTAAGTTTAATTAACCTGAATACATAAAACTTGTATACTCATGAGAAAAGATTAGTTGATTCCACTAAATTCCTGGATGATTTATTGCAGTGCCCACATTCATTTCTCAAGATAAAAGAAGATTTGTTTAAGCTCCAAAAATGTTCTTGCTCAAGCATTTCTGAACAGAAATAGCGAGTTGCACTACTGCAATGGGGGTTTGTTAAGAAAATAAAAATAAACCACCTCTTTTGACCAGCAGTAGACACCATATTTTCAGCTTTGATGGAAGTTTCACAGGGATCACATCCAATCTTACTCCTTCGTATCCCCACCTCCTCGCCTCAGACAAGCCATCACAAGAGATAAATCTCCACATATGAAACCACTTTGGTCTGTAAGAGGCTGTCAAAGTAATATTTTCATTCCTCCAAAGGACCCTGGTAACCAGGGCTGTCTACTGCTGTGCTGTATTATCGCTGAACATCAAGTTTGGACACAACACATGGGATTTTTTTTCTTCACAGCTCAAGATGTGTACAGTATGGACTGCAAAACCTTTCTCCATGCAACTACTTTCCTGTCACCCAGGTCCTGGGTGCTGCTAGTGGAGTGTGAAGGCTGAAGGTGGGGGATCACAGGAACCTTCAAGTAAGCCAGGTGATGTTGGACTAAATCAGATTTGGAGAATTCGGAGGCCCAAAGTCACGTCTTGTCAAAGTCACGTCTTGATTTAAAATTGCTATCGCCACTCCCGCTCAAACTCACTGCTGTGACAAAATAACACATCACTCTTTGACAAATATGCTATGAAATCCCTTTTTTATTTGGCTGTTTTGACAGTTCCGTGACATGCTTGGCACTATGGAATATTTCATTATTTTGTTGGAAACGCTTTGAAGGTTCAAAGAGAGATTTATTTACTTCTGGTGTAATCAGCACGTGTCAAGAAAGGTGACAAGTTAAAGGAAAATCACAGTGAACACAGATGCTTTCATACAGGGTGTAATGGTTTGATGAGACAGAAAATTATGTGAATTATATGCTATGGACTTCAGAGTCTCCAGGAAACAACCCGATTCAAAAGCTATGGGAGATTTTGGGCTAATGTGCCGATGTGTGAGACCAGTGGTTCCCAACCTGAGGGACAACACACCACAAGATTAATCAGAGGGGCTGCAGGATAATTAACGGGAGGGGTCAAGTAGAACATATTTTTGCCACAAAAACTTGCACTAACATTTCAGATTTTTCTCTAATCTTCTTTTTCTTCTACTTCTTCTTCTTCTTTTTTTTGCAAGCCATGTTATGCTATGATTTAAGGACGGAAATTTCAATTGGTGAGACTGTTGGTCCAGACTGACATATCTCAACAGCTGTTATGCCGTGTTTGTCCTCCATTGGATGGTCAATTTCGTTTTCCACCGAGTCGTGGTGAAGGCGGGTGAAACTACTGTGACATCATCTTCGATGCAACACAAACACTCAGGAATAATGGAGGACATCCTTTCCTTTTGATACTCTTTCATCTGCAGCCAAACAGAGGTATGTCTGCACTTTGTCTTGACTTGAAAACTGGTCACCATTCTCATAAACTGTTTGGGAGATTCTGCAACACTGTTTTCCTGTTTAATTCCAGCAGTGTTTTGTAGACTAAAAAGCTTAATCAACATGAGGGAGAGTTGATAGAAGACCAAATTTTCATTTTTGGGTGAACTATTCCTTTAAATTCACACAGCATCATCCATCATGTTCAGCTCGGTATGGGGAGCACAAACTGTATCTCCTCAAATTACCCAGCTTGCACAACTACAAATGATGCAAAATTGAAGCAAACAAAAAGTTACACGGAGGCAAATTGAATGTTTAATATGCATGAGACAAAATGGCGGTTTCACAAATATGACAAGCGTATGTCAGGCAGTGGCTGCACAGAGACTGATGTCAAGGGAAGAGACTAGGTGTGCATGCTGTAGCTTGACCCTTCTGCTCTGTGGAATGATTAATTACACTATTAGAAGAACATGTATCTCATTAAGGTACACATACTGTAACTGTGGCTACCGTTGGCGGTGGGTATAGAGTAATGATCCCTCCCTGCAGCCACAAAGCTCTCCTACAGCAAACTAACATTTAACAGCACATGTCTGCCTGCAGCAGCATGTCTCTCAGTCACCAGCTTTCTTTCTTTTCCATCCTCCATGATTTACTTTCATATCCCTCCCCACCCCCGCTCTTTCATCTCTGAATCCAGTAGTGTCAGAGCTATAAACTCCCAGCAGCACAATACACGCTGCTTTAGTGGCATTGTTGGAGTGGAACTGCTGGATTCCAGGGAAGGTTTGCATGGTTTTGTTTCTCACAAAGGCAGTCTCAGTCTCAATTTGTGCTATTTTGTAATGACACATTGGAATAATCACCCCATATCTAAGTGATCATCAGATTTCCCAGCATCCATTGTGACATCCATGAGAAATATGGCTGTGTTCATCGCATGTGGTAACAATGGTGAAAATATGAAACCAGCTATTTCTAGAAGAAAAATAGAGTTAATGCCTTTTAAAACACTTTATGTAGCTGCAGTGCATTATGGTCTATTCAAGCAACAGTCAGTAATGGTGATGTTTTTTAGTGGATGTTTCCTTTATTTCTTTACCTTTATTCATTTTCTAATGTTATATTTCTGCTGCTAGGTGTCTCTCACTTCAAAACAATAACAAAAGACGTAGTTTGATTATGTCACGAACTAACTTGGGATCATGGGAGTTACTGTCTTCATTTTTAAACAATAAAAATCTGACATGAGTCAGGCAGAAATCATGTTCACAGAAGAGGTAATGTAATAAAGTTTTATTCTTGTTATGTTCAGTCATACTCACTGACTTCCATCCTCGCTCTCTGGTGTATCATCTGGTGTTTGATTTGTTTTCCTGGAAATTATAGCAATTTGAAGAGGTAATTTGGATGTGATTAATCATAACTGGGATATGCACCATTACTTTGGATAAAATACAAATTTCTCTGGGTTTGAAGATTGTTAGAAACATTTGGGATAATGAAAGTAAACAGCTCAACAAAACATATAACTCATCGTTTTTAGACATTTTAATACAGAAATGTTACATATCAAACCTATAAAACTGAATATCTCTGGATACCTGACGTTTGTTCCGACCAAATAACACATTTGAAGGCATCACCTTGGGCTCCAGCAACTTTTAAAATATTTTTTACATTTTGTTCAGTGAGTTAAGAGATTAAATAAAAACATAATATATTTTTTTTATCCCTATTGAAGAAAGCAGCACAATACACAGTGCTTTAGTGGCATTGTTGGAGTGTCTCAAATACAGAATTGCTTGATTCCAGGGATGGTTTGCATGGTTTTGTTTCTCACAAAGACATTTTTTTCTTGAAACCACCGTTAAGAAAATTCCATTCTCTGGTGTTCTTATCCTGTATCATCAATTTGTGCTATTTTGTAACGACATGTTCCAGTGTGCCATGTCTCATTCATACAGTTAATGATTCATTGTATTTCCCAACATCCAATGTGACAACCACAAGAAATATGACTGGTTTATTGCATGTGCTTGCTGTGAGGAACAGTAACACCAACAATGGTGAAAACTACACTGTATAAAATATATTTCAGTAGTAAACTGAAGTAATGTTTGTAATGTTTTGAATGTGTTAAATCAGGCAACATTAGCAATTATTTTAATTATACATAAGCTAAAATTAAACACTCAGGTTAAAATAAAAAAATACTTTTCCTGAATCCATACGATTACTAGGAGCAGTATTTTATTTTGGGGTAAAGCAAATAATTAAGTTAGAAAACTGGAAACTTTTAAGTTGACTGGACTTAAATTTAAGCTGCACTGATGCAAACTGTTGAGATTTAAAGCAATCATGTTATGAAGTAAATCTGACTTAAAGCAACTGTCCTCATCTAACTTGTTAAAGTTTGGAAAAACTTAATCCATTTATGTCTCACTAATTGAAGCAGTGTTTTAAAATTGTTCCAACAAACCTCTTTATACGAAACCAATTACATCCAGAGGGAAAAATAGAGAGTTAAAGCCCTTTAAAACACATTTTATGTGGCTGCAGTCCATTATGGTCTATTGAAGCCACAGTAAGTAAAGGTTTTTAGTGGATACATGTCTTTAATATATTCAGCTTTATTAAAAGGAATTGACATTGCCTGACAGCTCAAACAGTTTGACAGCCCTTTGTAGCTGAATTACTTTGTTGCTTTATTCTAAACTTGAAATTATGACAAAATGTACAGTCTGTTTCACCTCCAACTTGATGCCTACACAGTGAAATTGTAATGGCTCCCCTCTCTGCTTTTTAAAAAAATGGGCTTGGAGAGTAGAGATATGTCATGATGAATGTGACACGCGCTGACTCTTTTCGAAGGTGACAGTCTTTAGTCAATATGAGAGGAGCCCTTCTGACACCTGTCACTTCAGTTGGGGCACAATGAATTAAGGGTCCAGAGAAAAGGTAAGTCAGAGTCAGAGAATAAGAAAAGAGCGAGAGAAGGAGAGGGCAAAGAGCAAGGAAAGCGAAGAGAAAGCAGTGCAGTGAAGCAAAGATAATGTAGTCACTGTTTGGTTCTCTCAGCACCTTCTACCTGTCAGTGAACAGTTCAAGCAGGAATTGCTCCTGCCTGTCTCTACCAAGAGGACATGGCAGCTACAGAATGACAACACGGTGGCAGAAAGTAACAACACAATGCTATAGTGCCAATATGAGCACTTCTTTTTCCAGGGCCAGCAGTTCTCTCACAGAAATTCAAGGCTCCGGTATAATGAAAGCTCACTGGAATGTATAAAGCCTGCTGTGTCAAGGTTGCACGTTGGTTATTAGAGAGACCGTCCCCAAGTCTTCCTCATAACTGGAGGGTCAACGCTTCAATTTGTGCAGCAGCTGCGTGTCCATCTGCAGTTGTCTGTCCTGTCACAGTGTTTCTGAGCTCACCGCAGCTCGCTTCTGTTCGTTTCCTCACTGCTGAGAGATAGCTTTGTTGGACTGAATGACAGCTTATATTGACAGAATAGTCTGACCTTTTGTGATATACCTATTTGCTTTTCTTCTTGAGAGCTGAATATTGATACCACTGTCCTATCTGTAAATTAAACATAAAGCTGCAGCCAGGAGCTTGTTAGCTTGGATTTTAGCATTAAGACTGGAAGCAGGAGGAAACAGCTAGCCTGGCTCAAATATCTTACCAGTTCTGCTTACCAGTACTTGTAAATCTCACTGATTAACACAATATTGTTTGTTATAGTCCAACACATAACCAGAGCGAGCCAGAGCTCCTCTTGTTCCAATTTTTCATACTAAATTACACTGGATGTAGCTTTTTTAAGTGGAGCATGAGCATTGTTTATAAATGATTTAAAAAATGCTCATCCAGCATGAACTGGATGAGCATTTTTTAAGTAATTTATAAACAGGTTTTTTGCACACTTCCTTAAAAAGTCTAAAACCCAAAAATCTGAATTTTAGGCCTCCATTTTAGGCATTTTAAATAGGTCTTAAAAATTGATTGGAGTTACAAGGTTAACATTCCTTTTTATAAAGATTCATTAAATTTGGTCTCGCTTTTAAATGTGTTTTTGGGGAGAACTGATTTGGTCACGCTGGCACAAAACTACCACTTTTCACACCCTTTGTTTCACCTGTGTCTGATTAGTTGCTCTTCTATTTAGTCCTTGTGTTTCTCTGTTCTTGTGTCAGTTCATTGTTGACCTCTATGTTCAGTATCCCAGACTTCTCTGTGTTTTCCTTGACATTTTGGACTTTTGATTTTTTGATTTTGCCAGCTTTTGTCCTCTGTGTTTTGGGCGACTCTGTTACCCACACAAGCCTGTTGCTCATTCACCTTTGTGTTATTAATTCAGTTTTAACTCTCTCTGCTCAGGCTAAGTCTGCATTTTTGCTTCTTTAGTTTTGCTGGGCTCACCTTGGCAAATGCCTGAATCTTCATGAAAACTGGGGTAAGTGGGTTTAAGGAGAAATTTCTTCTTGAGAACAGTTGGTGAATGAGGCCCAGTGTCTCTGGATTTCAGACACTTGAGCCATTTGAAGACATTACCTTGAGCTCTAGCAACTTGTGCTGACTATTTTTTTCATTTTGCATGGCAGACTTAGTGATTAATTAATGAAATAAAAAAATAATTCTTAGTCGCAGCCCTTCTGCTATCTACTATATCTGTACTGATGAATGCTGATGATTATTTAAGATAAGTAAAATTAGATGTAGAGCATGTAAACATCATGTATGAACTGTAAGTACAGCTCTTTACATTATTGCTGCTTTAGATATTCTGACATGTGCCCTAATCGACAAATCTTGTTCCAGCTCAACCACTACATACTGACAGGCAGCCACTTTAACGTCCTCACTTGTGCTGTTCAATATTTAATACTTCGCTATGAATTTCTTTTGTAATGTTTAGGGAAGTGTGAAAAGCACAAGTGCCACATAGAGGGAAATCGGGGGCTGAGGAGGGCAGCCGCGCGAATGTCGGCAATAAAAAGTGTAAGTGCTTCCTGCTCTGTGCAGGAAGATGAAGAGTTAGATTTTCAAAACCCCAGCGGGTGAACAGAGCTGTTTCCACCCACACAGTCTGCGGAGTTCACATTAAAATACACTTTTACACTGTACTATCTGTTAAGAAAATGGACAGTGGACCTTGTCGGCTCATGGATGACTGTTTCTGAGTAATTGTTGAGACTTCATAGCTCATCCGTTATTCAGCTATGAATCCACTAAGTGCATTTGAATGAACTCGATCCATAGAGGACTGCGATAAGTTCATCCTTGTGTAAAGTGTCCCTTGGCCCATAATAGACCGGGCAATGACACACACACACACACACACACACACACACACACACACACACAGAGAGACAGAGACAGAGAGAGAGAGAGACAGAGAGAGAGAGATTCCTCATTGAATGAAATATATTGTTGTGATATCTGAATTTCCATGGCTTGTATTTATTTACTTATATATTTCATTTTGAGGCTTTATGGAAAATCTTGCTGTGGTGTTCCACCCCCTGCGTCTGAATTATTCAGCTTCAATGCCATTTCTATTCTTAGTACTTGTGTTTTGATGGCTGTAGAAAAATCTGAAGTATACAGTAAACAGCATGTATGTTTTATAGTCCGTACATACAGCTCTGCTCATTGGCTCTTACAAATGAATATTTGGTTAGGGTGGCCCAGATATACGCATGAGCATATGTAATGAATTATGATTATCTTTGGCTAAGTGATGTGCAACATTAAAGGAGAAATCTGTAATATACTTACTTTAATTCTATTAAATCTATTCATGTTAATTAGAGTTCAAATTAATGTTGAATGTTTACAGAATGAGTCAGTGTATATTTATGATCTGTAAGAAATCATTTCTAACATTTTAGAAGGTGTAGATGTTTATAACAGTTAATTTGAGCAAAATGTTTTTGCTCAACTGCTTTTGACAGACAGCCACTGAACTCAAACTGCAGAGTGTGTATTTTCAGAGCAGTGGGCTTTTGTTTTACTTGGTTTTGTTTAAATTTACACTGACAGACAGCTGACAGTTATAAAAAGCCGATCAGCTTACAGCATAGGACTTGTCATTGCTTGTTATTGTAAATTTACAATATCACGCATGTCTTCCAATCCTGCAGTGTTCCTGCAGCCTGTCTGAGCTTCCCTGAGTCTGTAGAGGAGGAGATGAGGGGAAACAACTCACTCACTCCAACCAAAGATTGTATAATAAATAGGGATTCAACCTATTTAGTAAACCATCTATGGTTGCAACTCAGAGTTTGGACTACAGTACTCACTTTTGGATGCACAATTGTGACATACTGTTCCTTTAATTGAGCAATTAAAAAAGCAACATGTTCCTTAAATCAAGACCAGCATGCTCACATCATCTGTTCCCCTTACATTAAAAATGTGCATGCATACTGCAAGGTTGAAATTAGACACTGATGTTTACGCGTCACTTTTCAGGCTAGAATTAATTTGCTTTAAGACAAAGAGGCCTGAATTAAATCACGTTGAAAAGCAGATAGAGTCTTCAAGGGAACATCAAAGGTTTGCAGACGTCCCTCTGGGCTGTTTCATGAGCATCGATCGAAAATGCTGGGTGGGAACGTGCTTACGGTCTCCCATCCAGTGAAACTGATTTCATCCAGCCACGCCTCGTAGCTGAGATCTGCTAATCTCTCAAGTCTGAAATTGTTCTGAGAGAAGCAGCAGAAGAAAAGGTGACTGGTGGTGGAAGAAAAGATGGGAAGGTGAAGCTGAAACCATAGTTGACATCTGCTGCTTCATGCCACTGCTGTGATCAATATACTGCCACTGATTTTTTTTTATTTGAGATGTTATGCAATCTAGATCCCCTTAATTATTCATTCAACACACAACATTCATCTCCACAAGCAATTATTTTATGTTTTGGTCTAATTTTAAACATACTCATTAGGCTTGTCACTGTCACAAGGCTGTCATCAGTATGGCAGCATCAGCAGAATTTTTAATGATGTGGAATGATTAATAATTCACATTAACAGGGCTTGTGCTTCATCTGGCAGCATCAGGAATTTGATTAATCAAATATATTGCAGTGTAATTATAAACCACAAGATTACTCAGTTGACAGAGGCAATACATGTAAACCACACTGCAAAAACTGTGCTTGTGCTGATATTAAATTGTAGAGACTGACATATACAAAAGGCAAGAAATGCAGTATAATTGCTCCTTCTTGGAGTTCTTTGAAAGAGAACCGAGCAGTTTGAGGCTCTGGTAAACTGTTCAAGTACGATTTGATGGTAATTGTCACAACAAAGTAATCTAACAGTTACTTTGCACGCTCTGTGTCATCTTTCATATGTTTGCAACTACCTCCTTTGGTATGAATTATTGATAAATAGCTGGCTGTTGCATGTTGAGGCAGAGAGAGAGAGGTAAAACATGGACTGGATTCAGCCACAGACAGGACCTTCAAGTGGTCACATTTAATCTAAAATGTAAATGTGTTCAAAAACTGCTATTCTCGTGGATTTGGAATATAAGATATATACTTTTTTTCATTTAGGTTTTGAATGAAATTTCAATCTTGTTGGATTGCGTTGTTGACAAGCCTCTGGGATCATTGGATTTTATTTGTCAACGAGCGTGTCTGTGTATTTTTCTGTTCCTCAGCCTCGAGACAGTTTTTGATGGAGCCAAGCTATTTGCCACACTTTGATGTGTAGGCTTGCATCATGGGCGTACTGTACTTGCAAGATGCTGTGACGCAAACAAGATCACACATGCCTCCTGAGGGACTCTCTGCACCAGCACAAGTCGCCTTAAAGACACCACACACACAAAAAGACACAATCTTGAATTTGAATATTTTTACCTAACCTTAAAGATCCCTCAAACACATGCTCTTTGTTTAAGCTCATGGATGGCAGACCCTCGTCTTTTAAAGGACACTTCATGCCAAAATCAAAAAAGTCATAGTTTTCCTCTTGTCTGTAGTGTTAATTATCCATCTTGGTGATGGCATTCAGCTTTCTGCTGAACCACACCTGCCAACCACATAATCACACTAGTTAGCTCAGTGCTACTAACATTATAGTCCACTGAGGCCGTCCCCGGTTTTGATGGCCTGTCCCTGGCGCTGTCCCAGGAAATGTCCCTTTTTTAAAACAGTAAATTATAGAGGACTGGATAACAATTTATTTAACAATTTATTATTTCAAACAATGTCTTAGAGACTATAAACTACAATATTGATCCATGCAATGGGAATCTATTAACCAAAGCATTTCATATAAAAGTGTACTATTATTAAAGATTGGAGAGGAAAGAAAAGAGCATGGTATCATAAACTATGATTTTCTGACGCGATTTACAAAGTTACCTTGCATCCAGTTTAGAGTTTATTACGGTAAAACATCAGAATACATGAAACTGGAATTGTCTAATTTTTTAAAATTTCATAGTTAATAACTCATAACTGGAAATGTTCCCGGTTTTCTTTTCAGAAATCTGGTCACCAAGGAAGACACGACTGATGTTTAAAATCTGTGATTATCTCAAGTATACCCGGGTAGTTTTTATGGCTAAACCCAACCAAACTGCAACCAAACAATGTGAACCACGTTTGTAATGTCACACAAGTAATGTCACATGACTTATGTAATATAATTAAGATCCAGTAAGCCTGTTGCTGTGGTAATTTACTGCTGTTTCTCTGGGAGCAATTGGCAATCAACCTACTCTTGGTATGAAGCTGTGTTACCTCCAAAACACAGCAACTCACACCAAAACAATCTAGATGGATAAATGACTTGATGCACTGAAACCTGTCTATGTGTTTTTGATTTTGGGGCGAACTGTTCCTTTAAGGACAGCTCTCAAAGATTTACTGCAGTCAGCCTTGGGTGACAATTTAGTTTTCCCTGAAGAAAAACCTGTCTTCACTGGGATCAGTCGGGAATAAACCATTACATTAAAGTCAAAGGGAGAGTGAAAGGGAGAAAACTCTCTAATTTGGTCAAAATTTGCACAGTTGGCTGTGAGTAGTCACCTCAGTTCATTCATAATGCTCCACTGGCAACATAATTAATCAGTCCTATTTGCATACAGTGCAAGTGTGGCCACTCATTATACCTCTGATTATTTTTCCTCTCCTTCTCCGTCTCTCTGGGTTCTGTGTGTGTCAAGGGAGAATATTGATTTCACTGACACTTTCAGGGAATGCCTTTATTGACTGACTGCCACCAATAAATTGTTGATTGCTGCTTGATGAAACGGCTTCGGGCTACAGTAAATCCCTCAATAATGTCTCAATGCAGACATTTTCTCATGCAGCGTCATAGTCAAATCAGAGCCATGTACTCTATTCTAAATGTATAGCTGGTTTGTTGAAAGTATGGTCATCCAAACTCCAGACTAACACACACCAGCAGCCTATAGCAACTTCAATCTTTGCTGCTGCTGCTTCTGTTGCCAGGGTTATACCATTGAAGTATGCAACCTTGTTATTAGATCTAGGCTGCCTGGCAGGCACAGAGCAGGCTGGTTTGCTGGTTCTTGCTCTCTCCCAGCAGAGTAGCCTCCAGTCATTCATCAGGATCACTGCTAGAGAGAGACAGAGAGTGATGTGAGAAGTCTGTGTGATGTGCCTGTGTGCACTGTGCTGCACAACTGGCTGCCTCTGTGTGTGTGTGTGTGTGTGCGTGTGTGAGGCCGAGAACAAATTGTACTTATAGCCTACTCCATAACACAAATCTCACAATGTTCCACAATATGTATTATTTTTT
>JAJHUR010106197.1:0-20140 GCA_027495735.1 Lutjanus campechanus
GCAGGAGGAGAAAGTTTAATGACAAAACTATTAACTGCGTTCAAGCTGCAGACAGTTTAAAGAGGTAAGATTTGATAGTGCAGAGGGACAGAAACCAATCATGATTTTACATTGAGTTTAAAATATAACAGAATAATGTAATGTGTTTTTTTTTTGTTAAGTACGAGGAAATGTGAAGTGGCATCACTGTCTTGGCTTGAGATCACATGTTTTTAACAGAAAGCTGTCATTACAAACTGTGGCATGGGCCTTTACCAGACATGGAGGGTCTCATGAAAGGTCCCATCTGGAGGCATTGTGGGAAATGGAACACTCAGCACTGTTACACTGCATTCCAGATCGCATACTTTTTCTTTTCACCTTTAATTTTAGCCCTTACAAAGTATGTGCTGTTGCAGTATACGTACAGTTGTGATGTACTACTTCCTCCTAACATTGTGCCTTAAAATTTGACCCACTTGCTCATACGCCCATCACAAAGGTTTGTGGGTCAAAATAGGCAGAAAATCATGCTGGCTTGCATACTGCAAAATGTGACCAGATGCAGTAGGACACAATCATATTATTTTACTGCCTTTGATATCCTATGAACTGGGACCAGGGCTGAACAATGAATTGAAATTTTACTGAAATCACAATATGGCTGACCGCAATTGTCAAATCACAAGAGGCGCGATATTTGTTAAAGTTGAAATGTGTGTCAAAAACCAATTCAGGCTAAATATTATTGTGTTGCAGAGATGTCCTGGCCTACATATTCAATATAATATATTCCTACATCATACTCTACAGACGTAAGAAAATATTTGTTTGATGGAAATCCCTGCAAAAATTACTGTATAATCATTTTAATGTTTTTATTTAATGAAAATAAGAATAAAGATATACAAATTATCATTCCCTCTCGTATCAAAAATCAAATCGCAATTGCACTATCAGTCAAAATAATCACAATTAGATATTTTTCTAAATTGCTCGGCCCTAAGTGGAGTGTTTTTAAATGTAGTTTCTCTCCTCTCACGCAGTTTGTTCTTTCAGGTATCTGCATTATTTTACTGTTTCATGTTCACTTTCAGATTTGTTGGAGTTGTGTGAAGTTACTGCTAATGAAACTCCCGAATGAAAACATTTCCTGTTTGTGTTTTTCCTGTTTTTAAATAACAAAACAAAATGGGACTTTTATAGCGAAGAATTTAAGAAAACTGTTTATCCCAAAGATGTATATAAATGGTTTATCCACCGCTTCACAGCTGCTCGACTTGAGCTTCCTCCAGCTTGTCTTTCGTTAAAAGACACACTTTCAAGCAGGTAGCCCTGTTGTAATGGAAATGCAGACCCCTGCCGTGCTGGGCTGATGTGCTGAGTCAAACAGAATCAAGCCAAGCCAGCTCTGTGTATAGAAAAGGGCCAAATGAAGGGCTGGGACTGACCTCCTCAGGCTTCCCTGCTCCTCTCTCTATTGTCTCTAAGAAGCCATCAGAGTTTCTCCTCAGTGATAATCGACCCCTCTTTGAACCCTTGGATGGGTCGGTCACCGGCTGCTTGTACACGTCCATCTGGAAGAACCCACACAAGCAAAAGGTTAAAAATAAACTCTGCAAAGTCCATTTCCTTCAGTCTGACCCAAGACCAAATCTCAAATCTACGTGCGTTAAAGTGCACCTTTATCTATTTATCACTCCTGTTCAACACAACTACATCCAACATCCAAACAATCAATTCTACAACTACAAAACAATAATCTGATAATCAGTAAAGTCAGTGATAAAATGTGAAATCCAGAAGCCTTCCACTCACCCCCTTGCCGTTAGTCTCCACATAGCTGCACTTGAAGGCACAGCTCAGTGTGTCTCTGTTGAGTTTCTGTAGCAAAGCGCCACCACAACCAAAGAAGATGTTCTCCGCACTCCAGCCTTCATCACTCAGCTTCTTAAGAATCTGTGGAGAGCAAAGAAAGAGAGGCTTCAAACACAATACATCAGACTTCACCATGATTTAAATTTCAAGTTGAAGCAGGGTAATAAGCTTTGGCTTCCTGTCAGCTCAAGTGTAAGAGCTTTAGTTCATCATGTGTGTAACTCATGCTGGCACTGCAAGAGAAGGTATACATGAGTATTTTTTCAGGAAACCAGACTGAAATGTTCTGAATCTGAATTTAATAACTGTTTTGACCATGACATCCTGGCCAGGCATGGAAGTAACTAATTACACCTACTCAAATTACTGTATGTCATTTTTTTGTACTTAAATTAGTATTCTTTCAAGTCTGCAGTTTTACTCGCACTTAAGCATTATGTAATCTTAGTTACTTTAAATAAAACATAATTTACTACCTATCTAGGCCTACAATTTGAATTAACATCCAAACAAAGATTTGGAGAAACACAAAGCCCCGTCTCTTCAATGCTGCTATTGATAATGTGGTCAAAAAGTAACAAACTAAACAAAAGTAGTTTTGTTTAAAAAGATTCTGGGTTCAAATCTGCCAAATGAAAACATCAGTTAAGAGGAATATAAAGGAGGGTAAATATACCGACAATAAAAACCCTCTTCCACACAGACTACTGAAAGGACGGGCTGGGAGGAACAACTTGGGGATCGCCCCGTGTGCTGCCTGGACCATAAAAAGCAGCATGCAGCCTCTGAGCAGAAAACAACCAGAAGTGAAATTACAGACGCCACCACAGAGAGATGCTCTCCAGTTTGTGACCTGCGGTAGGCCTGTGCAGAGCAGAGGCATCTACAAAAGCCAGAGAGGCAGCTGGTAAGACAGCAAACTTTGAAATGATACAGACTGTTTGCTGCGGGGTATCATTGTTTGAGCTAATGCTAGCTTAGCCATGGGGTTGGTTGCCCAGCAACACATGGACTGTTGATTAACTCTTAAGTACTATTTGCATTTAATGTATAATTAAAGGTTTTTAACTTAACTAATGGCTGATGGCAAATGTGTAACAATGAAAGCTAATGACAAGTGGAAATGATGGAACTAAAGGAACAGTCAAACTAAACTGATGCACTTTCAAAAGAAAAAAGGAAAAGCTGTTTGGTCATTTGAGTGGAAGGCTGCGTACTAAAATACTGTAGTGACGCCCTACGTTTCCCATCATGCCTCGACCGAGTAGTCTGTTAGGTTTAGGGCTGAAACTAATGTTTATTTTCATACTCGATGAATCGGTTAATTATTTTCGCAATTAATCTTAATTGATAGTTGTTTGCCGATAAAATGTCAAAATGGTGAAAAATGTTAAATCACTGTTTCCCAAACGTGTTGTTTGTCAAAACAAACCAAAGAGTCAAATTATTGTTAAAGAGGAGTAAAGAAAACAGAAAATATTCCCATTTAAGAAGCTGCAATCAGAGAATTTTGACTTTTTTACTTAAAAATTACTCAAACTGATTAATCCATTATCAGATTAGTAGCTGATTAATTTAATAATCAATGATTCAATTAATCCTTGCAGCTCTAGTTACGTTTGCTGTTTTTTTCCCCCCCAAAATGACAATGTAACTTTTTGTCAGTGCTTGTAATGTGTCCGTTTAGAACATGGTGGTTTATGTTTGTAGCCTAATTGACGCTTTGCAAAGCTCCACCCTCCTTGGTTACTGTTGCTATGCACTGCACATTTGCAGTTGACAGTGATAACAGCAGGAGACTTAACATTGAAATCGGGAGTAATTGTTGAAACACGACGTCTTTGATTCCACAGAGAAGGAAAGTGAAACAGCGTCTCATTTGTAGCTGATGGACGTAGATTTTGTCAGCTGAAGTGATGAATCTCACCAGCACATTTCTGAAGTGTAGCTATAAACGTCCGGGGTTGCCTAGGTGATCAGGGCGTACATGCTGGGTGAGAGAGGCTGCCGTCTGACAGTGCCGCAGCCCCGACTAGTGGCGGGGGGCTGCATAAAATTTTAGAGGCGACAGATCATTGTGCATGACTAAAATATAGTCATGCATAACCATTAAAAGGTTGACATCACTGAGAGCTGCTTGATGTCTCTCACTCCACGCTGCATGTCACTATTAGAGGAGTGCATTTTACTCTGACAACTGGTAACCCAATAAAAAGGGGTCCATGACCCTAGGTTGGGAAACGCATCTCCAAAAGATGCGCAGTTATAGATAATAGATGAAAAAATGGATTAAAAGGTAAATACTATCTGGCTCCTGCTTTCAAAGTTTGGCCCATCTTTCCTGAAGATGATTTTACCTCATCATATTCTGTGCTGAGATGTGGGAACACAGTAACTCTTACAGTTACAGTTTCTCTGTAAGAGACCTGACAGGTTGTAACGTGTCTACAGTTCCAATAAGTTCTTAATGCCATTTACTTGGAAATGAAAGCAAACTGGCTCTTCTGGACTGTAAAGATGTGTCACCAAAGTGGCAACAGTGAAACATGTGAGTGGAATGTCACCATAACCAACAGTAATGACAGTAATGAAGATTTGTAACTTTTCTGATGGCAAACACTGTTCATGAAAATCCCAGCCAAAGTGACAATGCAGCTCTTGTGTTGCCTGCTGTTCTGTCTGCAATGGTGTCTTTTCTGATATTTCCACTGGAAAACGTTCACTTTTAGCTGTGGTTGGGTGAGAATGCAGAATGGAGCTGTTGTGTAGTGACAGAGGGACAGAGAGAAGGTGTGTCTAATGATCACAAAAGGAAAGCTGAAGCTGCTGCAAGAAGGAAAACAAAAATGTAATATAGTGAATAAGACATGTAAAGACAAGTAACAACGACAAGTACAACAACCAAACTTCTTCTCACCTCTTCCACAGAGTTGAGGTCGATGCCGTCTCCTTGAATGATTCGCAGGTAAGAAGGCAGCACTTTGTATCCCACAGAGTTCAGAGAAGAGCCAAAACACTCCTCCAAAATCTTGATCACCTGCAAGTGGAATTTAAATGATGTTATTATGGGGTTTGATTCCTACATGTACAACCCTAATTCCAAAAAGTTGTAACATTGTGAAAAACCAGAATAAAATTTTGACTTTTCAGTTGAATAAACCACAAACGCAAGATGTTTAACTTTTTTTCACAAACACGTAAAATGTTTTTTGTATATATACGCTAATTCAGAATTTGATGCCTACAACGTACAACGTTTGGAACATTCCACAGGTAAACAGGTGAGTGTACATTTACAAAAAACAAAGTTTATCGGTCTGAACCCTAAATTTCTTGTCTTTGTACTGTATTCCATTGAATACAATTTGAAAGGTTTTTGCAAATCATTAATAATCGACGTCCTAACTTTTTTGGAATTGGGGTGGCCAGTATCAGCCATATTAAGTTGGAGCATTCTGAACATCTTACAACCTCAGTTAATCTACACTGAATCAATAGTAATAGTGAGCCATAGAGAGCCAAGAAAAAAACAGAAGTTCCAAAAATCTAGTTCAAAGATAGTTTTTTTTAATTTTTTTTTATTAAAGTGATACTCCACTTTGTGAGAATAAGCCACTCAAGAGAGTTTTAGGAGAAACAGGGTAACAGCCTCATCCAGTACAATGGCAGTGTTTTGTGTTTGTTTTGTGTTCTTTTTTTAACGTTTTATCCGTGGTCACCATTCACTGCCATTGTACTGGATGAGGCTGCTACCCTGTTTCTCCTAAAACTCCAGGATTGTTTTGTGAACTGAAGACCTTCACCCATCATCACATCAGCATAGTGGTGAGTACATACTGAATAGATTATTCTCACAAAGTGGAATATCGCTTTAACAGCTTCATACTAGAGGAATTTCCAGGACTAATAGTACAATAACTGCAACTGCTGAGTTCAAACAACTCTTTCAGGTCCTCTGAATTCGAGACTTTGAGAAGCTCTTAATTGAAGAACAGCCTCCCGTCTGAATTCACCACGTCCTGACAGCTGCACTTCATTAAGCTGTGAAAAGGCAAAAGTGTTGACTCTCTCTTGTTTGAAAGGATGAGCACTTCTTTGCTGAGAAACAAAAGAAAAGTGGGTGTTTTCTGAGTGTCACATTTTACTCTTTGATTTTACCCATCAGCTGGAAAACAGCAGTTTCAGGTTAAAACTGTTGGTTCTTAAAGTAAAAAAGTGGTTTCATCCTAGGAATAGAAAAGTAGGAAGTTGCTCACTCTGTCTGCTTGCAGTCCCATTTTGCTGCAATAAAAAATGATTGTAGTGACATAAACAGACTGAAAACTTTATCTTGGTATTTAAAACATATTGACAAAGTCTTCTTCTGGAGACATAATTTGCAGTTGAAAATTTGTAATAAATCACAATATTTTGCAATATATGTTATCACAATATCATCATACCCTCATCATCATTCTCACCCTTATTTTATCTCTTTTGTGCTCATAACTTAAAAAAATGCATACTGCCTAGATTAATTGACTATCTTCTGCTGCTTGTTCGTCATTTGTCAACACCATGTAAAAACTGGATGAGCATAAGGACACATAAGGATTTAGTATAGGCAAAACCCTCTAAGTAGAGTGGCAGTGATCAGTCGATTAACTCAGTGATTCCCAAACTTTTTCCAGTATGGCCCCCTTTCGGAAGCCAACATAAGTTCAAGCCCCCCACCACAAAAATTTCAATCAATTGTTAACAATAATTGGGGATGGAACTGATAAAAAAAAAGAATTCAAAAGTTAAATTTTAGCAAAATAAAGGTCAGCTGGATAGAAACAGCAAACTCATTTGTTTATTCCCCCTACATAGATCATATTCATTCAGCTTTGTTTCACTCTTTTTTCTCCCCTGGTCTTTCGCGCCCCCCTTGCAGTGGCTCTGTGTTACCTCGATGAGCGTCTCTGCGGGGTCTCCGGAGTCCGGCCGGATGACCAGACAGGTGTCCTGGCTGCGCTCCATGACTCTCTCCTTCAGTTTGTCTCCCCAGATGTGTTTACAGGCATTAAAGATGTCATAACTGTCACTGACCACTGACACGGGCCCTGAGGAGAACTGGTCCAAGATCTGCTCAAATGCCTCCTTCTCCCTGCTCCTCCCCCACGAGATGATGGTGCTGGAGGACAGGAAGGGAGGAATGAAATTGGTGTTGTGGTGTGTGGAGAGATATTAATACTGCTTCTAAAATTTTAAGAAATAACCCCTGATGGTTTCTTCACTTCATCTGTGCAGAGTAATGACATTTATTCTACATTAAAAGATTAAATCAATTCAAAAGTTGTGTAAGCAGGATGTTTTTCTAATTGATCATGATTTACCGTATATCTGTGTGTGTGTATGTGTTCTACCTGTGCTCTGCTGCCGGTATGGAGAAGCCAGCCATGGGGCAACCATAGTATCTCTGAGCCAACAGCAGCCCAGCTACTGTGTCTGTACTGCAGAAATTAACCAGGTTAGCTGCTCCACCTAATGCTGCAGACTGGAGAGCAGAGGTGCAAACTGTCAAACACTTTGCTGTTTCAAACACATCAGTTACATCCTGACTGTGTCTGTGGATTTAACTGAGCTTATAAGCAGCTAATAACATGCTGCATTTGATAACTGGACATCATATCATGTGTCACAGTGCCCTGTAAGGTGGAAAAAGGTTGGTGTACACAAAATGTGATTTACTCCGACAGAGACGGGGTGGGGTGGGGGGGGTGGGGGGGATATCCTCCTTGGAGTCGTGCCTATGTTAGAGAAAACTTTACATCCATGTGACATGACTTTTTACACCTCATAAGTAACTAAGATTGTTTTCTATCCAGTCAAGAAATCATCTCTCATTTTTTCTCACTTCTTGGTATTAAAATGGAATCTGTACCCAGAGAATAATCAATACAATCCTGCCTTTGTGTTTACCTCCTTACCAGCTGGTAGTTCTAATGTTTTCTTGGAATCCAAATTGGTTTCTGTTCCAAGAGCAACATCTGTGTGCGAGTAATTTTAGGCGACTCCTTCAATCACGGAGTTATTGAGTTGGAGGAAAGTTTATAAGCTTTGTGAATTGCGGTCTACAATATATTCGTAATTATCTGTCCATCAAGTTATACATTAAGTAATTTCTGCTCCCTTTAATGTATGTAAATAGATTTTCCAGTTTCAAATGATATAACCTTCACTGCCCACACATGTTCATGTGTCCTTTATGTTGGCATGGACCACAAAGAAGAAGAGTTTGTGACAACTGTAATAATGTAACTCTTGAGAAAGAGGGAAAAGTGGAGGCAGCGGTGTAGAGGGCAGTGGTCTGTACAGACATTAAATACACCACATCATGTGGATGGAGAATTCTTTCCAAGTATTTGATGATAAATGTCATTTCCAATAATTTCACATTTTTAAAACTTCTGCTACACAACTTCCTTGGTACTGCTCAGTTTCGCCCGCACATGTAAGCTTTCAGAAAACATGCCTAAAACTAGTGTTGTCACGATACTGTACTTGAATTTATCATTTTGACAATACTGTGAAAAACTACTATATTCTATTTCATTTTCAATACCACATGGAAAAATGTACTCACAATTTAAGGCATAAAATTTTAGATTTGCATTCAGAGATAAACATGACAAGGTTATAACATGACAATGGATAGAGCAAATGTGACAAGTGAAGAGACGAAGACGACACCGAGTCAGTGAGAGGAGGCGGGACTAAGTGTGCGCTGCAGCGACGTGTTAACTCGAGCTACAAAGTGCAGCTGGTACCAGAGTATCAATACTGTTAAAAATGAGTATTGAAAGCATTTCAAATATTCAGCTTCAATAATTATTGATATACTGTTATTTTTGACAACACTAGCCTAAACTGTATTCATTTCCCAGGATTGCTTTTGCACAGTTCTGTTGATGTTACATCTTCTGGTGCCTTCATGGCACAGATGTATAATCAGTAATTAGAGGACTTTCTAATTCAGCCATCTCCCTTGGTCACTCTCTAAATCTGAACAACAATTATTTAAAATACCTCAAATATTTTATGTTAACTAAAATAAATATCTGTATTGATGTTTTGTATTTGATCTGAGCACAATGTGAGTCAGACGGCCTCCAGATGTGGTCAGACAGATCCGGTCACATCTGATCACAACACATTTACACTTTGCATTAACATGTGTTTTTCCTGATCTAGATAACATGTCTGATACAGACTGTTTTAAACTCCAGGTGTAAATGAGGTCTTTGATAGCCATCAGGGCAGAGTTGACCTAATGATGGTGCTTTCACTTACCAGCAGTGTTGGGCAAGTTACTAAGGAAGAGTAATAGGTAGTTTTTGCTCATTACTCCTTTAAAAAGTAATAATATTTATTTATATATTTATAGTATATTTCTAATATATATTTATTACTTGGTATCAAAAGTAATTACTTATGTTACTTGTTATATTATTTGTTTTTTTGTGAATTAGGGATGTAATTCGACCAAACCAGAGTTGGTGATTGCTGGAAGAGTGGACAGACTAACAAAGACAGAGTTTGACATGTTGTTCTGTCAAGTTTGAATGTGTTGTATTTGTGTGTTTTACGAGGAATTAACAAGCCAATCAAGCTCATCTTAGTTCAGTAAAAGACAGAAACTTGCAGTCAGAAAGTGTACGGTTGTATTTCCCTTTCAAAAGGAAAATAGGTGTGAGGATATTTAATTTCTTGAAAATGTGTAAGTATATTTTGTTTATTGGACGTAGTGAACATACGCAGCTTACGTAACGTAGTGAATTTGTTGTTTGCATGTCTCCCAGCTGAGACTTGAGAGGACTGGAGGAGGCGGGAGGGGGGATGAATATTTTGCCACTGGTTGATGGGCTGACGATGGCCTGTTGGAAAATTTTAACATATCGCCCAACCCTAGAATGTGTTACTGCCCAACACTGCTTACCAGTGAGACCAGCTCCAATGCAAAAAGCTGCTGATTGTGTCAGTGACACTGATGATTCAGTACATTCAGTTCAGCTTGAGTGAGAAAGATTTGTTCCTTTCTGCAGTGAACAGCTCCACTATAAAGAACATTAGGTCAGCACAGCATTGACACTAGTCTGTTATCAAAGACACACTTTGACTTGACAGTGAAACCTGAGGACATTATTTCAGAATCCTGTCACAATGAAACACTTTCAGTTCAGCTGGACAAGGGATTGATAAGTGAATTTACATTCCAGCTTCATACTTCTTATGTAAGACTTTTCCTCTGAGCTCTTTTAATCTAACCTTTGTGTCTGTAATCATGATGTGACCAGTACGATATCGTACAAAAACGTGATAAGATCAGAATGACACAGCCATAAGCACAGAGCAGACATCACAAGATGATCATTTGCTGCAGAAGACATGCACATTTGGGTTTTCTGGGAAAATACAAACCAGCTACATGACACAGTTTTAATGAATTTCACTGATTCTCTAAAGCTTTTCCAGAGTGACGTTGATCATGTAGAAATAAATATCTTTCATTGCATGGAGCTGGGTACCAGTGATATGCTGGGCCACCCTGACAACCTGCTGTAGGGCTTTCTGGTCTGGTGACCAACATATCACTGGTACCCAGCTCCATGCCATGAAAAAGACATTTATCCTCAACACCTTCTACGCAAAGGTCTCAGCATCAGCAGAGATCCCTTTCACCCGCTGCTCTCCCCGCTGGGAGAGTGTTACAGGAACCTCAGAGCTGCAGTACCAGGTTTCTTCCCTCAAGCTCTTCCCATCTGAACTCATCAATGACTCTATTTTTGCATTGCTATATTCACCCCACTTGAACTTTTGCATTACTGCCATATCCATTTCACTTGAACTTCATGAATGACTATTTTTGCACTATTCATGCCATTTGCACAGTTCATTCAGCTCTCTTTGCACTACTGTTACATTTTTATGCCACTTGTTGCTTTAGATAGCTCAGTCTCTTAGACTGTCATGTTTACTATGCATTTTACACAAATATAATACATGATTCACACACATATACTACCTCATTCAAAACAACTCTGTAAATATGTTACTACTTATACGTAATATAAGTTGTACATATGAGCTATTCTTGTCTTTTATCTATTTTTTATTCTACTCTGTTTTATTTTATTTATATGCATGTATGTTCCCTGTGAAGCTGGGCTAATGCTGGACTAATGTAATATTGAGGGACAGTCAAGAGAAACTGATTGAAAGTTGAGCCTCATTTGAAGCAACTTAATAACCAGAGTAGCAGGTTGGATGCTGGTGACTGTTTTTTCATGCTGACTTGACTGAAAGTTTATACTACATGAACTGTGTTAGTGTTGTTGTACAGAAGCTGGCTGGTTCTGCTCTGTGATCCTTGTTGCCAGTATGTGTGTATCTGTGTGTAGTGTTAGTGCTGCTGCTATATGTAAATGTATTCTATTGACCATTTCTTTTTCACATGTAGCTCTATTGTTATTTTCAGGGCATGTCTAACTGTGTAATGACTAGTAACCAGCAGACCAGAAAGTTGCTGGCTGGGCAGTGAGCTGAGATCCACACATAACGTTACAGTTAGCAATACTGTATCAACTTACATTTATCTATAATATCATTCTACTTAAATGAAGTAAAAACAAACAAAGAATGGAACTAATACTGCATACTGTGCTTATGAGACAATTTAAATAACTGCAGGGGAAATTCTGTCACAGCGACAGTCCTGGTCATAGTGCATATATGGTGTCTGTACATTACAAGTACAACAAGAGACACAAGTAATATAAAAAGCTTCACTAGCTTTGCTTTCTAAGATTTTCTCAACTTCAATACTGTTTTTTACACTAAATTAAAGACAAAGTCTTCCTGACCTCCTGTGAGGAGACTCCTCTGTAGCCAAAGTCATGTAGTTTCAGGTCCAGGCCCTCCAGGCTCCCTGAGGTGGCCTTCAGGTGCTTGGCCAGGATCTTCTTAAACTCCCTGGATATGGTGGCTACTGTGATGGGATACCACATCTGGACCAGCATCGTCTGCAGCCAGCAGGAGGGGGTGGTCAAAGATGGGTTGGGTGTGGGGAGAAAAAGAGCACAGATAGTGAGTAATCGGTTGAGAAAAAGGAAAGAGGCAGAGGAGGAGGGAGAGGCTAGTTGTTGAAGACAAACACAGTGAAGATTAAATGACAGTGCTGCAATGTTGATGCTCTGTCAGGTCAAAATACCTCTATCCTGAGAGACATGGAGACATTTTACATGATGTAGGGATGGGAGGTTGCCAGGATACACAGCCTATGTTAAAATTATGGCATTATAACCTCCAGTTAAATGTAAAAATGACTACATCTTATAGCAGTCCTGTGCATAACTGATGTCCTTGGTAAACATTTCCTGTAAAAAGATTGGAACTCTTCAACCCAATGAATATTGACGTGTCTAGCTTTAAATGGATACATGAAAACATCAGAAAGTCAATTCATCATGCTACTACAGGAGAGGATAAGGGCCACATGAAAAGTTAATTTGAGTTTTGAGACTAAAGTCAGAATTGAGAGAAGAAAGTCAGAATTCTAAGTTTAAAGTCAGAACTTTGAGATTGAAGTCAGAATTCACAGATCCAAGCAGGACATTAAAGTAAAAAACATCTCAGATTAAGGTTAGATGTCTGAAATTTAAGTCAGAACTTGAGAAAAAGTGTTTTAATTTTGAGTTTAAAGTTAGAATTCAGAGTGAAATCAAAAATATGAGATTAATGTCAGAAGTCTGAGAATTAAGTCAAAATTCAGAAGTTAATCTCAATTCTGTAGTCTTTATAGTAGTTCTGTAGTCTTTAATAGTCTTTATGACTAGTTCCAAGAACTTTGGAATCACAGAAACCAAATTAAAAAGTATCTTAAAATCTCTGTATCCTGTGGCAATTAATCACAGATGATGACATTAACAACATGCAACTTTTAGCAGGATTGTTCCCACGACATATTATGTTAGAGCCCCATAGTAAGGACGGAATATTTCTGGGTTTACCTCAATGTAGTTGGTGATCCAGTAGAAGTTAGGATCTGTGTTTTCCACAGTAAAAAGAACGTTCCCTCTCGGTATGATCTTTCCCTCAGGGACAGCTTTGATCCGGATAGGAAGACGGCCATCATGTTTCTGACACAGTAAAACACATTTACTTCAGGTTAGATATATGACGATGAACACCTGTCACTACACAGACTGACAGCTGAAAATCTCTTTGTGTACCTCGAGGACTTTCCTCCAGCCTTCTTCATCGAACACTGCCTGTTTGAAGTGCATCTGGTAGAAGAGCTTGGCTTCCTGAATCTTCTCCTCTGTGATCACCGGGCCTTTAACAACACACACAGTTACTATAACCTCAGTCACATGCAGGGAATCAGACAGAAAAATTCCTAGCCTGCGCTAACATCAAATGACAATCACTACAAAGTCACCTTATATGAAAGTGTTTGAGTTACTTTTCTGTTTTGTTTCCACATGTGAGATTTACTAAATATTTTAGCTCATGCTTTAGAGGTGTGAACTCTCCAGAGTACAGTGTCCTACAGGCTACCAGTGAATAAGAAAGCTTTTGCTGTTTGCCTTGTAGCAAATTACGAGACGTTTTGCTGCATGTGGCCTTTCAAAAGCTTTACTTATATATAATTAATATGCATGCTTTTATTAATTCTAGTGCTGTCCAAACTAACATTCATTTGAGGATTCATTTGAAATATTTAATGCTTAAAAAAACACAATTAATTGTGTTTTGTGTCAGCTTACCTATGATCAGTTCAAAATGATCTTTTTTTCCCTCAGTGTCTCACAGCTGTTCTGGATTCTACTTTTAGTCGTCTCAGACTGAATATCCATTGTCTCAAACTGAAGTTTTTTGCCATTCAGGATAATAAAAATAGTTTAATAACTTTGTTTCAGTAACTCACTCCACTTCACTGACTCACTCAGGCTCACCATCAAAGTCCTGCTAATTGTTCCCTGCACTTGTATATGAATAAAATAATTGAAATCCAAAATTGAAAGTTTTTGGCCACAATCAGCTTTCATTATTCTTTTAGTCAGTGATCCAGTTACTGTTTCTTGTTTATTTCTAACTGTTTGATCAATAACTACATTACAGCCAACTGCAGTGCAAATGCAAACCTGTGTCTGATTGGTCTACAGCCATGGAAATACATATACACACACTCTCATAGTAAATCATCTCTCACAGTAAAACACTTGTGTGTCTGTGTAATTTTTATTGTCCCTGAGACAATGGGACATCTTTCATTTCAAGCGTTGCCTATGACCTGTGACAACGTGTAATCTGCACAATTCTCAGAGCTGAATTTAATTATCACAGAGTCATTTGTCTTTGACACATCAACTCAAAGCAAAACACCCTGCTGAAACAATCTGTGCAGGGCCTTGCAAATCTACATTGCAGGTGTGCAGTACACATGTGCGAATAATGAAGCCTGTAAGTGAGAAGGCAGCTAAGGCTTTTGACTGTCAGAGAGCTAAAAACTGCTCTCTTGTCACAGTAGAAGACAACTGACTGAGAGAATCATTCAAATTGTGTCTCCCAATGCAATCTGAATGACAATAAACACTTTGTATGAAGGTGAGAGGGCACAGAGGATGGATATATAAAGGACGTCACTCTAGGGGGACTATTGGACTGAAATTCAACGGGTACTTTAACATATAGGCCTGGGTTTTGTTACTATTTCTGTGAGTGCATACAGAAATATGATTGTGGTGTTTTTATTGTTAATCTGTAGTTCACAGGAGAGAATGTGTGTTCAGAGTTTACAATATGCGTCTACATTAATTTTACATTTAAAATATACATTACTGCAATCTTCAGTCTTAAGCAAAAAAAAAGTGATTAATCACAGTAAATTGTGTGATTAAAGTAATGTTTCTACTGGGTGTATGCAGGGTAGCAGTATTATTACAAGGCCCTCCTTTCAGTAATATTATCTTTAACACAGGGCTGTCACAATAACCATCATTTTGAAACAGTGTGCCAGTGACAAGCCAACAGCAGGATAAGCAACTGAAACAACTGCTTTGTTCATGTTATTTCTTTCATCATGAGACTAGGATCCTTTAATGCATATTAAATGAAATAATCAATACTTCAAAAAAATTCAATGAGCAATATGAGGACCAGTAACATCTGAAGATGAAGTTTGTGACCAGACTTCAAAGTTGAAAGCTGGAAGTTTTGCCATGTTTTATGTTGTTTTATTGTTTATTTTGTAGGTTAACTTGTAAATGTGGTATGTGTATGGTATGTAATTTTACTACTGCTGTATGTAATTTTACTTGGCAGACATGCCCTGAAGATAAAGTTACAGTTACATGTAAATTAGAAAAGGCAAACTGTAGAAATCAATGTGTAATACAACTTGCCTAGGGCAATTAAACTGCCATGTTAGGCAAATAAATCTAGCAACTCACTAAAAAAAGCTCTACTTTAACATACGTGTCCATAAGCACACAGTCTTTTCCTCTCTTTCCTGTGTGTTTCTGTCTGTTCACTTCTTAGATCAGACGAGGAGAGGATGTGAACGTACCTGCGAGGTACTTCTTTAGCAGATACTGAAGACCAAAGAACACCACTTCATTGAACTGGGAGCCTTTCTTGCGTCGACATTCAAAGTAGGAGTAGATTTTGCTGACATTTGGAGGGTACTGTTTGTAGTGTGTGATCTGAAAGACAAGAAACAGACACAAGTCAAACATAACCCACAAAGTTCAGCTGATTAACTGAGTCTAATTTAAACATGTCATAATGTCATTCTAATAATCACACTTTGTATGTGTGATGTTCATTTGTTACCTTCCAATCTTATCACACCAGACAGATTTACCTTCAGGGTTCTTACACCTTGTCCAAAATAAAATTCAAGCACTTTTCATGCATTTTCAAGCTTTTCCAGCCAGTCACAACCAGTGATTAAAGACATATCTAAATATGCTTTACATAGAGCTCAAAATGATCAAGCTCATTTCTGAATAACAATAAATCAGATTATATTGTTCTATAAACAACCAAATTATATTGTGAAAGAATTTTATAGACGAATGACAAATTAAAGGACAACACAAATAAGTTTCATGTTTAAAAGTGTGTTAGACTTGTCATCCTTTATAACATGGTTGATATAAAATAATCACTCAAACAATTAATAGACAAATAACTTTTTTTTCAATTTTTTGCTGATTCAATGAGGGTTTTCAAGTCAACCCTCATTGAAACAGCAACTTCCCGGCATGCTGTCAAGACTCGAGCGGAGTCAACTTCATTTTGTGCAAAAGGTAAAAGCAATTATGCTTTGTGCCCACTTATTTTATTTTTTCATCTAAAAAGTGAACTACTCAGTCAGAGAGTGATTTATTATGAAAATAATGCCATTACAATTTATTCAGTTTACAGCACTTTATCCCAAATCCAAACACTGTTCAAACCTTGAAAACATATTAAAAATCAAATGTTCAAGCATTTTCAGTACCAATAAGAACCCTGTATGTTGTCAAATAGCATGACATCAAATCACAGTCAGCACACTAATGACAAGCTGGAGCCCGGAGGATTGTCTGCTCAACGTGACACTTGCGTGTACAGTAAACATGATCCATGTGGGGAGGAATGATGACAACTTAAAGCACAAGTCTCTCTTTGTGCTCCTGTAGCACTAATTCAATAAAAAACAGCAGCAGTCAGTCAGTCAGTCAGTCCCTGGACAAACAGCTTTAAGATTCTCCTGCTTCATCCTGCCTCCTTTTTACAGTTCCCTCTCCTTCCCCCTTTCTCTGACGTCAAGAAAGGATTAGTAATAGTGATTTACAGGTTCACAGCATAGTCAGTTCATGTCTCATTTAGATATATTATGGATCTTTAGACTCAGAATATATTAAGTTACCTTGACCCGCCCACTGACATGACAAATGCACGTTTTTGAGTTTTTTTGTAAAAGTTTTTTGCAAGTGTAGTTTACTATATGCCCCTTACAGTACTCCAGGGATGTAAGAACCATGGTGATGGGACACTGATCATGTAAAGTTTATTTCAAATGATCTTGTTTATTAAGTTTGATCCAGGTGGAAAAAAACATTTAGACTCCACACTTATCTGTCAGTGGAATTGGGGTGCTGTGTCCAAAAACTTGAAAATGTTCTGAGGTGACCCTCCTACACGTTACTTTGTGCAGTATTTGGTGAGTGAGTGATTCTTTTCTCTGAAATTAAAAAGGGTAGTTTTATCCCTTAAACTGATGTTAAAGGGATAGTTCACCCAGATAGTTTTGCATGTAAAATTACTTTAACAATTATCGATTATTTAAAAAATTATTTAAACCACTTGCCTGGTTGGGCAAGTGAGTTGGCAGATTAACTTGCCCGACAAGACATTTTACTTACCCTGGGCAAACAGGCAAGGCTCATTACTGAGTCTACTAGGTGTTTTTACAGCCTTTGTAAGTCTGTTTTTGTATAAAATGTTGTCTTTTATGGCTGCAGCATGGGTGAAAGGCCCAGGACAAATCTCCCACTGTATGGGACACTTAAGTTAATGTTGAATCTTGAATTTCTGCCAGAAAGGGTTTTCTGGCAGGAAGCCCTGAAGACAAACTTCTCCCATGTGCTGCACAGACCAGCATGATTATGGTATTAGCATGCGGTTAACAAACTAAATCCAGGGTATAGTGAAGTATTAAGAGCTACAAGCAACGAGGCACGAGGACATATCAGACTGAGTGAATTCCACAGAAACTTAAGTATGGAGAGCTAAAGCTCACAGTACGCTCACACTGTGCTGTGGTTGCATACTAGGCAGTGGTTAATTATTACTCAAGTTATGTAACACTGAATTTCAGCTGAAAACAAAACACACAGTCAAGTCACATGCAGACCTGTGGCTGGTGGCAGAGTGAGAAAGCATGCAGTCATTTAAGCTACATCGTAATCAGCGTCCTCACTGCTCAAGAGAATCCAATTATACAAGAGGGGTGATGAAATCTGGGCCTGGAGGTGGTAGGATGTATACACACCAAACATAAGACAGACGTATACTGTATGTAAGGAGGACAGAGAAGGTGAAGCATCTGCTGGGTATCTGGTAAAAGGTAAGTAAAAGTAAAGGACAAAATAAAATTCCGTATTAGGCACTAGAGGAAAAGTAGGGGGATCACCAAAGTCATTAGGATTCACTTGTCATCCATTCAGTATTTGTTGAGATACTAATACTGGATTTCAGGGTTCCCACGGGTGCTGGATATCCTTGAAAATACTTGAATGTTAAGATGGTGTTTTTGGATCAAGTGCTTGAAACTGCTTGAAAGTGCAATTACATTACTGTCATAATAAAACCACATCAAGGGTACACAGTAATAGGGCATTTTCGATTAGGGTGACATTACACTAAAGCTAGCTACGAGTTTGTTTAGCTGGTGAATTCACAGGCTAAATAATAGTCGATTTTCAGGAGCTGTGAGTATTTTGGTTTCACCTCTGTGGATTTTTAGGTGTAGCCTACTAGATTATTTCAGTGTTTAAGTTCAGTCTACTACTCACCTTTTGGTGTAGGTCATCGTTCAGGCATAGTAAAGCAGTAAATTAGGGTTGCACAATCGACTGCAATTGCAACATGGCCAAGTGCAATATCCAAATTGCAATTTTTTGACAAAGGAAAACTGTGTGAGAAAACAGCATTATCCTGAAGTACTGTAGTGCTGCAGAGATGGCCTGGCCTAAAAATCTTGTTCTCCAGGTGAAAGAAAACATGTTTGTTTGGTTCAGACTAGGGGTGTAACGATTCACTCATGCATCTGATGCATCAGACTTTAAGGTGTAAGATTCGAATGCATCGGTTCAGACGGCCTGTATCGGTAAAAAGCTGAACATGAATCGGAAACAAATCGATGCAGCACTAGTGTATTGGTACATCTCATTGGGACGCACATGTTTAATATTTGGCATCAAGGAGCTGCCACTGCTGCTGCGCTCACACAAAACAAGCACTCCCCCTTCTCTCTCCTGTGTCTCCTCTTCATTTCCTCAAAACAGGCCGCGCTGAAAACAGCGACAGAAGTGACATTGCAGGAGCAGGTAACACAGAGTACCACTGTTCCTTCACACTGATCCAAACCACAGCACTCTTCATATGAAACATCAGATCATCTTACGGCAAAAATATTCATATTTTAAACAGTTTTAAAGTTTGTTCACATATTCTGATTTAGGCTACAGTATCTCATGTACACATGAGATTCATAATAATATGTTAACACCACTGTGTCTCCTTCTCTCTGTCTCTACTGTTACTATATTTAGTAAAACTATCAGGATTTCTTTTTGTAACTAATAGCACTCTACAAATGTAGTGTTAGTTGAATCAAAATGTAAAGATTCACACATTGCATTGTCTTGTATTGCATCATATCATATTGTGACAGGGCTGAATCGTATCGAACCGAATCATTGGCCATTTAAATATTTTAAGATATATCGTATCGTTGAACATGTATCGAGATACATATCGAATCAGTCTCAGTCAGTGAGATACACACCACTAGTACAGACCCAAACAAATGTCACATGATCATAATTTTTACTTTTTTTCCAGTGAACATGAAAATTGTAATGCAAAACTGATCATTCCCACCATATCACATATTTCAATTCCAGTCAAAATAATTACAATATGACTTTTTTTTACCAAATTGTGCAGCCCTACAGTAAACTTGTCTAGTGATTGTTTTATATTGGCTCAGCCAGGTTATGTATTTGACTTGAAATCTGAAACTTTGTGTTTTTCACTTCTGTCGAATTCTTTCACTGATTTTCATCATTGATAACACAATAACATCTGATTTAGTGTGATAAAGAAGTAAAATAATTATTTTGAGCATATATATATATATATTAAATATGCCATTTAACATGGCTGGAAAGCCTTGAATATGAACCTTAAAGTGATATTCCACTTTGTGAGAATAAGCCACTCAGTATGTACTCACCACTATGCCGATGTGATGATGGGTGAAGATCTTCAGTTCACAAAACAATCCTGGAGTTTTAGGAGAAACAGGGTAGCAGCCTCATCCAGTACAATGGCAGTGAATGGTGACCACGGATAAAACGTTAAAAAAAGAACACAAAACAAACACAAAATGTCTCCATCCTGCTTGTGTGGTGTAATCCAATGTCCGCGAGCCACGACATTAAAAATTAACCGCAAAAGACGCCACTTACGCCATGTTTTTAGC
>JAJHUR010106200.1:1334-13155 GCA_027495735.1 Lutjanus campechanus
CATTCTCCTATCCTGGTCTGGTTTTTATAATTCGAAATGACCTTTATACCTGCTCCTCTTTGAGGAGAAGCTGAGCCCCAAGGTAAGGGGTACTGACTCTCCCCACCTTTGTTAGGTTGAAGGAGATCTTCTGGAGGTGGTCCTGCTCATTGCCAAGCAGCAGATGGTAACAGCCGTACAGTATGTATGCAGACGCTGCATTGGCCTTTGGATTGTGCATCAGTGTCGCTGCCATTTTCATTTGGTCAAGATTGCTGTGTGAACAAATACATGTAAATTGGGGTGTTAATATAACACCACTCATTGAGATCATTTGAGAAATAAACGTTATAGTGCTTTTTATCCAGGAAACCACAGTTCCCTTGTTTACATGTATGTGGTCACATCTCAGTCTTGACCTAATGAAAATGGCAGCGACGCTGACGTATGATCCAAAGGCCAATGCAGCGTCTGTAGCTGTTACCATCTGCTGCTGGGCAATGACCACCTCCAGAAGGTCTCCCTCAATTTCATAAAGTTGGGAAGAATCAGCTCCCTTCACCTTGGGCTTCAGCTCCTCCTCAAAGAGGAG
Organism: Lutjanus campechanus; assembly: GCA_027495735.1. Lineage (NCBI taxonomy): Eukaryota > Metazoa > Chordata > Actinopteri > Lutjaniformes > Lutjanidae > Lutjanus > Lutjanus campechanus. The sequence continues at coordinate 1,906 of JAJHUR010106200.1, forward strand.
CAGGGAAGAGGTCGACACAGGGCACATGAGAGAAACGAAGAGAAAACTGTGAGGACAGCCACGAGGACACAGCTCTCTCAACCAGGAGCAGCTGGATTGAGTTCCCAGTCTGGGCTGATGACAGTGACTCAGATGAGGACCGACAGCCCTGTTTGCTGCAGGAATGGAAAACTCACTGACGCCTAAATGAACGGCATTCATGCAGTGCTTTAATCCACAGCTCTCTCTTGCACCCAGTCACACACACAGACGGCAGCAAGCAAACATGCTTGTTCTTTGTTTTTGTTTTTTGTTTAACTGTAGATGTCTATATCAGAGGTAACAATTAATGACAACATGAATGTGTTTTAATTCAAGATGAAATCATGGCTAAAATCAACCCAATCATGTACCCATCACACATAAACAATCCAATAAAAACCCAATATTATTGAAATCTTGTAGTTTTATTGTTGTTGTTGCGCTGTCGTAATGGTGTCAGGGTTTTATTTTTGCCATGGTGTCTTAATGCTGTGAAATTGTATTGTTGTTGTAATTGTTGTGGTGTCTTGATGCTGTGTGGTCTTGCTGTTGTTACTGCTGAAGCTGCTGTACCATGAATATGTTGTCTTGTTACTGTGTTTTTATATAATTGTGTCCTCTAACAGAGAACTTATTCTCTGTTTCCTGCTCAGGGACTACAGATGAAAATGAGCTAGGTAGCTGTGCATTGTCCCTGTTAAATAAATAAAATGAAATAAAATAAAATAAAATAATAATTTTTGGTTTCACTTATTTAATACCGGGTTTTTGTAGGTTTCAGCAAGTTATGACATTTCAAGATTCTTCAGGACCAATATGAATGCAAATTATTCATATTTGCAAAATAAAATAATAATCTCTTATTGATTCATTAATACTAAGTATAATTAACACTAATTCAGAAATCTGACCATGTTTGATGTGTTAAATAAAATTTTTCAAATATGATTCTTTGTATTTTAATGCCCCTTTAACTCAACCACATTGTCATAAGTCAGGTATAACTTGGATTTTTAATCATTTTGTAAAGTATTATAATCAATAATAATTAGAATTATTATATGGAAGTGTTATGTATAATACTTATTTTTAGTACATGTAGATGGCAGTCAGCATGCCTCCAGTTTGGAGAAGCAGCAGGACTAACGGTGCAGGGAGTTAAGCAGTGTCCTGCTGAGAACAGGGTCATCAGCAAAACATATTTTAGCCACCTCAACCAACAATATCAGTGTTTTTAAGTGTGTGCTATATTCAGAATATTAGCATTGCCTTGTGGCCAGGCAGCCTTTTTCAATGGGAAAGCAACTCCCATGTTCTGTGTTAAATGTTTTTGGAGTCCTGTTGAGAGGCAGTGAGCAATAATTCCTAAGTAGCAGTCTTACATTGTAAGAATGAAAAAGTCATAATTATGAGATTAAAAGTCATAATTAAAAAAAAACAATTTTAACAGTTTACCTCTTTATCAATTATGACTAACCATGGGGATATTTTTTTTCTTTCACTGGCAGAAATGGGCTTCCATAACTGCCCCTGAGGACAAAATATGTCAGAAATAAAATAATCTAATTAAAAATAAATGTCCACCTGTTTCTTTTTAACTGGCTAATGTACTACTCACTGTAACTTTGGCTGGGAAAATGTAAACACAGGCTCAATACATCTGATTTCAAGGAGAATCTGACCCTGTGGCAGCCATCAGAATAACTATATAGAAATAGCTGTTCTTCTTGTGGATGGTCTTGTTTGCTTATGTAGGTCATGTAGAGGCATCAGTATTAAATTGAGACTGTTTCATAACCAGTCAAGAATCTATGGAAGTCCATTTCAGCCAGTGAAAAAAAGAGTCACAATTCTAATATTAAAAAAGTCAAAATTATGAGATTAAAAGTCCCAATTGTGAGATAAAAGTTGAAATTATGAGATTAAAAAAAAATCAAAAATTGTACTATTTATCTCATAACTATAACTTTTTATCTCATTATTAGGACTTTTAAACTCATAATTTCAACTTTTGTTTCATAACCATTACTTTTTTTTTTATTATTATGATGATGATTTTATTATTATTATTATTATTATTATTATTTATAATTATGACGACATGACATAATTGATTAAATATGTTTTTCACTTTCAGTGGCTGAAATGGGCTTCCATTGAAAAAAAAAAAAAAAAAAATTGTAGTAGCTTTAAATAATTTTCACACCGCAGCTGAAAACACAGATCAGTTGGGTCATTTTCGGTGCATTATCTCAGTGTGGCCACCAGATGGCGGTGTTGCTCCAGCCCGCGGCGGTGTACAGAGCAGAGCAGAGCCGCTGTCAGTGCGCAGCGGCCGGACTCGCTCTCCTCCTGAGCACCGCTGCAGATCAGTAATTGCCGTGGAGTCAGTGCAGACCTGTGATTTGCTCTCTGCTGGGGAGCTTCACTCGGTGCAGACCGACGTGAAGGCAACAGGGACACCGTCTGCTCCAGCGGCGGCAGCAGCATTGTGGGATTTCTGTTTCTCCTCAGAGATTATTTAGAGATCTGGAGCGGAGCGCTTCATCCTGCAGTGACCAAAACCAGCGATCAGCAGCAGCAACTTAGGAGATATTTTTTTTGTTTCTTTACAGCGTCAAAATTCAAGTGTCAAGTTCAAATCGCTCGGATGCTGTTGGAGGAGCTGAGGAGAGGGCAAAAGAACCGGCGTGACAGATCATGATGTCCGGATTATTATTCACTTGAACGACCTTGGTTGATTTCTTCTGTCCCCTGGGTGTTTTTGGTGGAATGGAGAGAAACCTGACGCTTTCTACACACTCTGTTCAAAGTATGTACACCTCTACAGGATCACAGCAGCACAGTATTGTATTGACATGTACAGTTTAATCTTACGTTGGCACAGAGATGTTTGCATTGAGGCTCAGAGCAGGTTTGTTTGCACTGTGCTGTTGAAATAAGTCAGTTATCAGGTTTAATCCAAATCCCATGAGTCTGTTTGACAGCTAATGGATGCTCCCACAGTTTGGTGCACAGTAATATTAAGGCAATCATTTAAGCTCATTAACATAATTCATTAACATAATATGTGATGTGGCAGAGGGCTTTGTGACAGTTCAGACTCCTGCACCTCCAAATGCTGTTTGTACTCACAGGGAGACACCCCGCTCTGCATCAATCATTCATGGCCTGCGTGTTGTGGAGACAGACTACAGCATGCAGCTTTCTGAATGAAGCACATGTTCAAGGCCTGTAGTCCTAGAGAAGGAGCTGTCACTGTGAATCAGGCTGTGAGGCTCGGTTAGTGGAACAGATGGGGGACAGGCTTACAACAAAACAGCATCAGTGCACTCAAGCTAGAGACAGACGTCCCTGTGTCATGCAGTACAAAATAGGCCGTGGGATTGAGTCATAAAACACTGTGATGTAGAGGAGGGGTGTGGGGGGGTGACGTGAATGAGTAACACACTTGACGTGCCGGGGAGCAGAGCATGTTTAGAAATGACCCACAGAGGTGAGGCCTCGACCCCATGCCAGCTACTGGAGCTGGGGTCACGCAGTCGCCACAGCCACTGTGAAAATCGTTCACAATCCTTTCCTCGTTCCCGCCATCTGCTTATTTGTAGGCTGCCTCTGATGGGAAATAAATCACTGAAACACCTCCCCACCCACCCCCCTATCTCTCTTTCTCTCTGCAGTTGTGGAAGGGATGAGTTCTGGTCATCAAGAGAGAAGAACTGACCGTTCCAACGCCGCCAGACCCGCACAGGGATGGGCCTCCTAGCTGGTCGTCCCCCAGCGCCCTCCAGATCATCACCCTCTGCTGTGTAATACTGATCATCACGCATGTTGGCACTCAGACATGGATGAGAGCGGGAGTGGATGACAGGACTACAACGGCGACTGCGGCAGAGAGAAGTCGAGGGGAAGCACAGAGTCGCCTCCAGGATGTACTGACCGCTCACCTCTAGAATCAAAATGAAAACACAGTTAGAAATCTAACTAAAGACCTAACCGCACCTAACTGCCGCTAAATCAATGCCACATCCTGCAGACTATGGGGTGCGTTAAATCCAAGAAGAGTGACACTGCAGCCCAGAATGCAAACTCCACAGAGAAGGCAGAGGGCAAAGCCAAGGGGTCAAGGGGCGAGAAAGCCTACTTGGTTCAGTCAGAGGTGGGTTCCTTGGAGAGCTCGCCTCAGGTCAACCCGGTGCTGCTGGAGTACGCCCAGAGGCTCTCCGAGGAGATCGTGGTGCGGGCCGTGCAGCAGTGGGTGGAGGTAGACCGCCGCTACAGCGACATCCCCTACATTGAATGTGATGTGCCATGACATTGGAAGGGGTTTCACTCAAGCTGGGCCTGCCTTGACCTTGACACTGGAGGTTTTACGTGTGGTTAAACAAGGCCAATAGTCTCTGACACCTTCATTCAGAATGAATCCTTCCTGCTGTGTGCAGGAATATGAATGAGCTGTCAGTAAATCAGTTCTGACCTACTTTAGGATTGGATTATACTTGGATTGAGCCTAAAAACCCTCCTCCAAAGCGACCAAAGCGCTCTGATCCCGTCCACGTTCCTGTGATGATTTGTATCAAAGCTGGAGCCTAGCTGAAGTGGAATGCCTTCAGTTGGATATCGTCTTTCTCAGACCTTATTTGTCCCCTCTCCTGGTAGGCGTTGGCTCTCTGTGGCTGGGCCTATAACGCAAAGCAAGAAATCCTATCAGATATTGCCTGCAATCGTAACGTCCCTCCTTGCCAGTGAAAGTCTACCCCGTCCATCAATGCTGACCCAGGGCCAAGATTCTCTCCTCTTAACGGAGGAGGTTATTAATAGATCCCTTCATTTGGTAACGGCTCACACTTGAAAACCCTCATCAGGTCAGAAACACACCCAGCTGTCCGGCTCCTTCTGGTCAGACAAAAGGCTCCTCGGGCTGCTCCTTAATGGCCTCCCTGGAGATCCCGTGGCTGAGCGGCAACAAGGAGCGTCTTCCTCAGCTCTGCTCATCTCACTGCCATTAGGCAGCCTCGACCGCAGGCAGGGTCCTCAAAATGGGTCCAGGAAATTATGCGTACAAATGGTGTATTTCCTGCCCTCGCGGATATTCTGTATGCACTAGTCACACTTTGGGAACTTTGACATTAGGACCCAGATCACAGGGGACCCACTGGTCTCTCGGCTGCAGAGAAAGCAGGGCATGAGAAAGGATTGACACACTTTTCAGAAAGGATTTATGTTGTCAACAGAACTGTTGTTAAAAAACAAAAATGTTGTAGGCCTAGTTCTTTTTTGTCAACATTGTGTCATTGTACAACATCTAACAGAGAAATACTGCCATCTGCCCTATAGAGGACAACAGCACAAATATGCAAACCTGGAAACCCACGACATTTCAATCTAGTATATATCCAACTTCTTAAAATAGTGTCTGCTGCTCCAGGACAGAGGGCAATGATACATACCAGGGGACGGAGGAGATATATTTGGAATAGAGGTTTAAAAACGCCAAAGTCCTTAATGAATGTTAGTATGGGCCCAACACAGTTTAGGTGAATTGTTTTATACTATGTGATTTATATCAGGGGGGACATTATCCATGTCTGGTCTTTGTGCACTGGACAGGGGGCAGGGTGGTGGTGGTGGTGGTGGTGGTGGGGGTGTAGCTGAAGGCCGGGGCCTCAGAAGTCAGATGGTGCAGATTTGTGCACAGGAACTCTAACTGATGTCATTGGGATTTACCCAAAATTCAAGTCGCATGGCTTGCTAGGCTCTGCTGAGGAGCATTGATGAGGACACTTTAACTGCCACACAGCTGTTTGCAGTGAGAATAGAGTGCTGCAGGAATGAGTCCTAAAAGCTGGAAATGAGTTAGCATTTTAGCACCTCCGGTTCCATTCTGTTAATTGAAGTCAATGGGGTTTTAATGTGCAGGATTAATAGATCTTTACATTATGTTCTACAACATAAAATGCGCCAGTAAATACTAGGCGTGTAAATCACAACTTGCATTACGATACAATATTCTATCGATTCTTCGTTCAATGATACAATATTCAATGATATCACAAAGTCTCTTGCCATAGGATTTCGATTAGATTAATGTAAGGGGTCTGCCATCGATAAGAGACAATATCATGTGCCCTTTTACAACATTCAGTTCCACTTATGTCAAGTCACAACATTAACTAATTTATGAATCAGCAGTTTTATGACTGAACTCTTCCAGACATTTGTGGCACAGACATGCCATGGGAATTTGAAAATAAAGGTGTATCTTAAAGAAGATGCTAGATATTTTCACTTTGCATCAACCATATGGGATTGTTAAACATTGAATCGATATTTCGATTCAGACTGATGACACCCCTAATAAATACCCCACTCATGAATTCTGAAGCTTTTTTGTGATGTATAATGTATAATGTATTTTAGTAATATTATGCATTATTATTGTTATTATTATTATTATTGCAATTTGGGAGTACTTTTAAGAATTAATCACCAACTATTTTGATAATCTATTAATTGCTTAAATTTTTTGAAAGAAAAAGTCAAAATTCTCTCATTTCAGCTTCATAATTGTGAATATTTTTTGGTTTCTTAACTCCTCTGTGACAGTAAAATGAACATCTTTGGGTCATGAGTAAAACAAGACATTTGAGGACGCCATCTTAGTATATTGGAAACACTGACATTTTTCAATATTTTCTGACATTTTACGAGCAAACTATTAATCGATTAATCGAGAAAATAATCAACCAATTAATTGACTATGAAAATAATTGTTAGTTGCAACCCTAAATATATGTACAATACTAAATCATAAAATGACCATATACTGTATGTCATCAGAGATTAAGGAAATATGCTAAGTTAAAATTTGATGACAACAAGGCTGAATTGTTTTAAATGTTTGCCAAATGAGTTAGTGTGTGTTTATGAGTCGTATGAAATCGTAAATGATCTTTTGGAGGAGTAGATATTTATGAAAGTTAAATATGTTAATGGAGTCTGGCAGGTAGTAAAGCAGCCAGTCGCAGTGGGGCTTTTGTTTTTAGATAGAGGCTTAGCTTTACATTGATAGACAATTGACAGAGTTATAAACCAATCAGCTTCCAGTGTAGGACTCGTTACTTGTCATTGTAATGTTGCGCTCGTCTTGTGCTCCTGCAGTGTTCCAGCAGCCTGGCTGAGCTTCGAGAATGGGGAGGAGAGGGAAATCAGCTTGCTCCAATGACCCATTATGTATTACACCTTTAAGAGATTATTACATTTTGTTCTATGACATAAAATACGTCAGTAAATACCCCACTTATGAATTTTGAAGCTTGTACGTGTCTTAAAAAAGGTGGTTGCTAACAAGTGGCTTAATGAGACTACAGAGGTTGTCGGGGACATTAAATGTCATCACTCTGAACACTGTAGTTTGTTCATAGCCTAACGTTAACTTTTAACTTCTGACAATTACATTTACACACAAAAATCATAAAATTGGAGTTCGTCAAGATTATCTTGCGAACAAAATGCGTACGTATCATAAACTTTTAGGTAATTTTCTACATTATTCCAAAATCCAAGAGACAAATCCCATTGGCTTTTCATCGAGGGAACCAGCATGACGCCAACTTGTGGCTTTGCCTTCAAAAGTGCGTCATCCCTGCAGCACTCTATAGCTTTGAATAGCATTGTATTAATGAAATAAAAACCATAATAGCAGGAACCTGAAGAATACTTCAACCTAAGCTGATAAGCCATATAAAACAGTGGCAGGGTATTCTCTCCACTTGCCTTCTCCCCAAGTCTTCTCCTAGAACAGTAAGTATTTCACATTGTGTTGGGAAGCCAAACCAATGCTGTCTGAAACCGTGCAAGAGCAGCCACATTCAAAAAGTCCTCTGTTTACAATCTGTATGGTGATGATTGATCATCTGAACGCAATGTGTGCTGCAAATCCCCTCACTCTAAAACTCAACCTTTAAAACAGAATTTGCACTAATCTGTGCGGACAGATGAATCTCTTTGTGTCTTCCCCGAAACATGTTTGTGAGCACCATAAAGATTAGAGAGGACTCTGTTCTCCACACGCCATATTCCTAAATCTTAATCTGATGCTGTTTGTTTTTGCTTCAGATCTCACTGTTGTACTGAAAACTGTTTTCTGTGAATGTTTTGGATTTAAAAACCCAAAGGGCCTGTTTCAATAGCACAAGAAAGAAACGATGGAAAGAATGTGAGAGTTTGATCAGTTCATGCAATTAAAGGTACATATTTTCTATTCAGTTCACATACTGGAGGATGATTTTATTCTACATGTTGATTTTAATGACATTAAAGGACCGGTGTGTAGGATTTAGGGCGGAGAGCTTGCAGATTGCAAACACAAGGGGCCGGTTTCACAAAGATATTTTAGACTGGTCTTGCTCATAGACTAGTGTGTTGCAAGTTAGACCAGTTTTTAAAAATAAAGACTGACTTAACTGTAAACCAAAAAAAAATTAGACACCTTAACCGAAAGTTGACTCAGGCTTAAGATCCATGTTACCATGGTAACAATCAGTGCCAACAACTGATCAGTAGCGCTCAACAACAAAAAAAGAAAACATGGCTCATAATTTGTGGTTTCCTAACATTGTTATGGACAGAGTCACTACCATATTTAAAAAAAAATATTTTTTTGAACATTTCTAACGCTGTTTACATACTGGACACTGACATTTTTTTCCATATCAGATTTTTTTGTATTGTTACACTAAGTAAAATCTCCTTATAACTGTTAAGTTCCACCAAAAGACATATTTTCTGCTGGGGTAACAGAGCTGAGCCATTGGATGTGCCACTTGGTTGGCCCGAGGTCCTAATTACCCAGAACTCTTTGGGCCATAGTCCTTCTTAAGATAGTCAAAAACTATCTGTTTTATCTAAGTCATAGTCTAAGTGTATGTTTGTCTCACCCTCCTCTTCCAAGTGTCTAGGAGAATCTACAGTGAAAAACGCAAAAGGCCGTCTACAGCCAGTGTTTGGTTTGTCTGTTCTTGGCTACTGTAGAAACATGGCGGTGCAATATGGCGGCCTCCATGGAAGAGTACCCACGCCCTCTGTAGATACGAAGGGCTCTCTGTAAGGTAGTAAAAACAATGATTCTTATTTTCAGGTACTTATGCATCAATGAAAACACACTTATGAACATAACGTCTTTGCCGTTCTGCTGCCAATAACCCCCCTCCTGAATCTTACACACTGGTCCCTCAAGAATACTGACACCAAACTGGGTGATGGCAATCTATATTTCTTAGGCCATACATCAAAGATGTTGCCATAATGCTGCTGTCTGGCGTTGCTGTGCAAAATGTTGTCGTCACTAAGAAAGGCTTAATTTTTACAAACTGTGGTATAATCTGTGTTTACAAAATCACAATAGATACAGCTTTTTAAACCCTGGCAAGCATCAGGACTTGTGGTTGTCTAAAAGAAAAGCAGTGACATCCATGAAGAGACTATCTCTGCACCACAAAGAGTTAAAAATCTGATCCACTGTGATCGCCTGTCTTCATTCAAACATCTGTGTCTTCCAGTTGACGCGTTTTAACACTGTCTGAAAGGCTGCCAATGCTTCCTTTGGAAACTGTAGTTTGTAAAGGTCACCCATTTTAAATGATTTAATGCCAGCAGGTGTTTGGACAGAGATGGGAGATGCTGCTTCATTGGCTGCACTCATCCAAGACTCTTTTTTTGGGGGATTTATTCATCAAAAGAGGGAAAAGAGTCCCAGAGGTGCAAAGTCTGGAAGGTTATAGTGCCCTTTGGTACTGTGTAAAATGCTGCAACTAACCAGGGCTGGGCGATATGGACAAAATCAAATCACAATATTTTTGACCAAATACACTGATATATGTCAATATTGCCAAAATATTGTGGGTAGAGCTATAATTTTCATATCATGATTACTGTGACCAAAATGATCAGTATCCGTTATCAGTATTATCGTGGTTTTGGTAAAATGTGTAGAAAATGTTCAGAAAGCACCGATACACTGAAATCATTTCACTAAGTTTTATACAGAAAACCTCCCAATTATTTGAAATGGCATCATGTCCTGTGAAATGTCAGTGATTTCAGTGATGCTAAACAAACTTCAGGTGATGTAGGACAATATTAAGTGTGAGTTTTTAATCAAACAGGCGTTTAATGAAAATTAAAGCTACTACAAGGAACTTTCATATTTTGTTGATTTTGGAGGCCCCTGTGGACAAAAGCAGTAGTGTTACCACCATAACAACAATAATTTAAATAAAAATCTTCTTCTGCTTCTTTTTAACTAACATACTACTCACTGTAACTTTGCTTGAACAAAATGTAAACATAGGCTTGTTTCATCCAGTTTCATCCAGTTAAAAACTCCTTGTAGTAGCTTTAAATTTTGAAATGGTTAACAGGCTATTAATCGTCAGGATTTATCGTAAACCTGAAAATTGTTTGATCCCTAATTGTAGGGATGACTATTGGTGCTTTTATAAAATAATAACACAATAAGAATTTTGATAAATAATAATCAGTGATGTGGATGTAATGACTAAGTGGTTAAAGGCAAATACTTGAAGAGCCAGAGCAGTCTGGTAAGTTCAGAAAATCACATCACTTTACTGGAATGCAGCTTTTAAAACCAGGAAAAGACCTGCCATATCACAGTAAAATGATATCCAGAATCTAAGATGATGTGTAGTCTCATATCACGACATCGATATAATATTGATATATTGCCCAGCCCTCGGAACTAACCTGAAGCCAAGTCAGCTGATCCAGTGATGCAGCACCTATGACAGGTAAATCTCAGTACAGGTTAGGGTTGTGTTATTGCTATTGGTTGTTGGTACAGGTGATGACAGGATTTGGACTACTGTACCCACAATGCATCTGATGCATCAGTCCAGGCCCTTTTCCACCAAATAATCTCTGGTTCCTGAACTGGTTCTGTTCAAGTTCCTTCGAACTTCGGTGCTATCTGGTGAACCAGCCTGCATTTCCAACAGTTTGAGCAGAACCAACAACCTGTAGAATATAACAAATCCACTTTGGTTCTCATGGAGAACCTGCCATAGACATACAGTATCTACGTATGCTGATGTCACCATGGGTGTTACATTCAGGGGTTTATGATCTACACAGAGTAAGAAAGAGACTTTTTTTTCTAGCTCACTCCATGTGTATCATAAAATTAAATTAAATTAATTAAATAATTTATTC
>JAJHUR010106203.1:0-12143 GCA_027495735.1 Lutjanus campechanus
GAAAGACTACAATCATCTCTTTAAGCTGCTCATCATTGGAGACTCCAGTTAGTGCATTTTGATTGATTTAAGTTTAATCTGAAGTAGGTTTGCAAATTTTAAGCACCGTCCTTAATCAGTCATTGGTAATATTGATCAGTTTTTTTGCAACACTTGTGACAAAGCGGCAGGATATTTTTCAGTTTAATAATAACCTTTATTGTCCAAAATGATATCAGGGTACTGAAACTTTCACTGTTATTTTTCTAATAATTATAATTGAATAGAAATAAAAAATCCAGATGGGCCAAAATATGTATATATTAAACCAAAATGAAGAAAAATGATCAAATATACATAAAATGTACAAATATACATAAGTGATTAGTTATTTGGTCCATAAGATGTCAGGAAATTGTGAAAAATAAGGTGACGTCTGCAAATGTCTTGTTTTGTCCATGACTCATTCAGTTTACTGTCAGAGAGGATTAAAGAAACCAGAAAATATTCACATTTGAGAAGCTTAAATCAGACAATATAAACACGGCCTTAAAAATGACTCAAAACGATGAATCGATTATTGAAAGATTTTTCCCTTTTTATCAGTGTAATGAAATAAAACATTCAGAAACAAAACAGATGATGAACAGCTTGAGAAGTAAGAAAAATAAGAGCAGTGTCAGCAATATTAATCAGGCATAACAGTGCATTTTATTGAAAAAAATGGCAAGAATGACTTCTCAGCTGTTTTCACACAAAGTCATCCAGTGGGCTGGATTGGACGCTGTTGTGGGCTGGATCTGGCCTGTGGGCCATATGTTTGACACCCCTGAAGTAAGGGATAATGCACAGTGAGCAGGTCATTGTTGCGAAATAAACCCTGACGGTCTTGAATGACCCTGAAGGAGTGTATTTTGCAATAATGACCTGAAATAACATTGAGAACATGAGCAAACATGTTTTTCAGGCATGTTTCTCGTTGGTTGGCTGGTCTCATTATTTTGCAGGCAAATGAAAAATGCAAGCTAAACCAGAGTTTTTAGACACAAAAGAAACAAAATTCTGACACAGCCTACGTACAACCTTATTTTCATTTTCTACATCAAAATACTAACAATCCGTGCTGTTCACAAGACAGTATCCCTCCCACTGCGCTGAGAACAACATCAGGCATTAGCACATGAAGACAACCTGTCTGGGCTGCAGCCTTGGGTAGTGGTGGGGGGCTGCGTAACAACTTAGAGGCAACAGTTGACCACCATTATACGTTAATAAAATTTTAATAAACAGTTTAATCGACTAATATTTGTGGTGCCAACTAATAAGTGTGGCAATGTTTAATCAATTAGACCAGTGTTTTCCAACCCTGTTCCTCAGTGACCCCTGCCCTGCATGTTTTAGATGTTTCCCTGCTCTAACACACCTGATCCAAATGATCATGGCTGTTATCAGGTCTTCTGCAGAGGCTTAATGACGAGCTGATCATTTGAATCAGGTGTGTTGGAGCAGGGACACATCTAAAACATGCAGGGCAGGGGTCCCTGAGGAACAGGGTTTGGAAACACTGAATTAGACGACTAATCACACAGATCCCTAGTGTTTACCATCTGCCACCTCACTGGCTAGATGCCACTAAATCTTACATACATACATATGATCCTTTAAATAACTATATATTATACTAACCATGGAGTTTGTCTGCTAGTAGCTCGTACAAACGTATATGTGAGATAAGGCGTGTAGTGATTGGACTTGTGATGTCATGGTGAGAGGAGCCAGGGGCTGTACTCGCAAAGCTTCCCAGTACGAAGAGTTCTTAAAATTGTGATGTTTTCTAATAATTTACCCTTGAAGTTAAGAGTAGATCTTGGTAAAGATAAAAATTATTCACAAGAGGAGGGAAGAGGACAGTGCTGCAAAGTGTTTTACAAAAGAAAATGAAACCTGACAAGGGAGATAAATCTCCCACCTGACGCAATGATGCTTGAAATGAAAGTGATCAGTTGTGACACAGTTTATTTGATTTTAAATTTAAAATAAGCACATAAATATAACAACTATCAGCGAATGTGAAAAGGCTGCGATGAAAGTAAGCCTGTGTTTTCAAACATTTTGTAGACTACTTTTAAAGTCCGGCTTACAATTTATTGAAGAGAGATTTTCCTAAATAGTATTAATATTTACACCATGTCTTTAAAAGGTACTAAATTCTATCTATTTCACTGTCTGTTCTATGCCCATTATCTCTAAGAGTGAGTTTCCTTTTTTCTATTTTGGATCAACCAATCACATTGTTTAAAAGCATGAGTCAAACCGAGCAACAGGATCAACCACACCTCCTCACTAACATAAAAGTTTCTGTTCCGTCTGTGCTCAGAGTTGTTCTGAGAGTTTTCCTAAATCACTCCTAAGCTCTTAAGGACTCTGCTAGATGTATTTAGGCAAAGTTAGGAGCTCTCTTGGCTCCGTTCGTGAAGCTTTCTGAGGGTCATCTGACATTCTGATGATAAAACAAACATACTTGAATTTTCTGACACTGTATCATTCAAATAGCATATATCAGTGAAAGCTTTTGTCTCCTACAAAAAGGATCCACAGTTTGATTTCTGATCTGATCTATTAACCGTGTGTGTGTGCGTTTCCTGCTAATTTGCAAATTTGAGTATAATATATCCTGTCTGATATTATTTTTGATAGTGAATGTTGATATAGAAAGTAAGCAGTCAATAAGGCTTCCAAACAAGTTTCAGCGAGGAAGCAGGATCTTGTCATTGGACAAGAAGATAAGTCTGAATTTTATCTTTACAGTTTTGTTTTCTGTCACAAATTTGTCAGTTTTGCAGAATACAGCTGGGTTTGTGTGTGTTTTTTTTTAACAGTGAAGATGCTTAACACACACCCTGTTTGAACAGATGTGAAACCACCCACTGGTTCCCTGTCTAAACAAAACAGTAAACTGCTTCAAATTTCATCAGTCACGTTTGTTTCAAGCGAGTTTCAAACTGCAGAAACACTGAAATATTGGAACAAGCCTCTGAGCTTTGGTATCAGGTGTTGTCACAACTGTTCTCTGTGGAAGTGAGTTTTTTAGATTTAATCAGTTCTGACACAACAATTCTTATCTAAATCTGGTTCACATTCCTGTCATTACTTTAGCATGAAAAGTCACAAAACGTCTCTATTTCGATACGTTGGCTGTTTTCCACGTTTTTACATGAGTTGGATGTCGTAATTTTGCTACTGTGATTGGAAACATAAAAAAATCTGTCTGTAGACCTACAGAAAATGCAGAGTCATGTTAGTTGACCTTGTGCTCTGCAGCAAATTATTTTTGTGCAGTGATCAGATGTCTGTGTGTCACTGCTGTCCACTGTGAAGCAGAGACACATCTGAGCACTTGGAATCTCAGTAGCTCCAAAATTCACCTCTGAAGAGAAGGTTTAAGGAGGACTTGTTTTGTTCTTTTCTACAAATTTATAGGTGTCATGTATTAACTGTTGTCATTACTCACCCCTGTCCTTGGCTTTGTTTTACTTTTGACCAGAGGTGGGATCAAGTCATTGTTTTGTAAGTCTCAAGTCTTTGCACTCAAGTCCCAAGTCTTAAACTTTGAGTCTCCAATCCTAAACGAGTCATAATGCGCTCTTCACCAAATGTAATGAAGTTTGAAGTCATTGCATTTCTGTCTTTAATTTTTGCACACTGCTGTTTGTGTTTTTGTTCGCCGCTTTTAGTTTTTGGACGTGACTTAAATTATCTTTGTTATGATTTTTTCCCAACTGAACCTCGGTAGCGCAATCTTAGTTCTTCATGGTTCTCTTGATTGGATGCTCTTGGATTTGTTCGAATGAAGTGGATCTGGGGAATTAAGCGCTGACTTTCTGACAATGAACAGTGTTAATGTTGTAGAGTCGGACCAGTGTCGTATTTTTGGGGCCGAGAAATTCTGATATCGATATATCAGCTGATAAATGACATCGACTTTGACTGGTATTTTTAATAATATATAACTATGATTTAGAAAACACAAATAGAACAACTGAATTAAGAAAAATGATAAAGTGTACATAAAATGCGGCATATGAAACAAACAAACAAAAAATGGGATAGTATTTTTGGGTCAAAAGAGTCACAAGTCATTGGTGTTCGGTTAAAAACTGAAAGTCTCTCTGCAAGTATGATTTAAGTCTACACCTCTGCTTTTGACTTGTATTTATTTACTCAGAAGGTGAATTCCCAGTCATATTATCAGCATTTCACGTTCTTTTTAGTGACTGTTTCCTTAAAGATTATTTCCTGAAATATTTCTTGAAGAATTCCTAGTTTCAATGAGGGAGGAGTTCTTTCATTAGTGGGCAGGCAGGCGAGGGTTACAGGTTTCATTTTCTGATAAAGGTTGCCAAAACGTTTGTCTGTGCTCCAGTTTAACTGGGCCTGTCTCATCTTGTTTTTACAAACTATTTCAATGATTTTGCTCTATTTATTGATGTACTCGAAAATGGTTTGACTTGTCAGGTAGTCTGCTGTTGCTTCTGGGACTCTTTAGTAATATAGGACATGATTGAGATTGTGATAAATCATGATATTTTATCCTTTGATAGATCTGTATGTTTACACACAGGGCTATCCTCTCTGCCTGCAGACATCCAGACAGTTTTTGGCAGTAAAGTAATTGCAAGAATTCTGCAGTTTCAGACTTGTATTTTCCTCTTCAATTACACAGACATTGCATTTGATTAAATTTAATATCTTGTAGTGACACTTTTGTTTTCGTGGATAAAATACTGTAATAGTCTGTTAGGGCAGTGTTTCTCAGGATTCTTCTCTCTTTTTAATCACACACTTCCGGCTCCTTTATATCCAGTCTGAGTTCAACCTTTGCCCTTGTTTTTTTTTTTTGTTGTTGCTTTGTTTCACTTTTGGTATCCTGCCCCTCCAGTGTCTGTTAAAACATTACTGCAAAGAGGTTGTCACTCAGGATGAGAGACGGCCTTGTCTTTCTTACAGTAAACTTGGCCGTACAGGCTTGTGTGTTCTTGATTGGTCACATTCATTTCCTCAAAGTGAGTTTCGTGCTTATCTTGTCCCTCTGATCTGTTTCTCTCTCAGATGTGGGGAAAAGCAGCCTTCTGCTCCGCTTTGCAGACAACTCCTTCTCTGGTGAGTTCATACAGTTTGCTGGAAGTCCAAATACTGGTGCTTTTATTTATCTTTACAGAGAAGGAACTCAGTCCTTACTGGACAAAAATTCAAAGTGACACACTACTTAAAGGTAGAGAAGTAAAAGCATTTTATCAAATCATCTTATCATCTTCAGGGTTAGGCGGAGCTGTCCTAACCTGTCAGGAGCTCCACAGGGAGGCAACATTTTCTAGACATTTTGCCATTGAACAACAGAAATCTTCCTCTGTCCCTTCATCCACAGAGCTCTGGCCATTTGGCAGAAAAAATGCATGTCTTGCATTTTCCATTTAAAGGAGAAATATGTAATATATTTACTGTAATTTATCAATAAATATCATCAAGGATTAGATGTTTATAACGGTTAATTGAGCAAAATGTTAATGGAGTCTGGCAGGCAGTCACTGAACTGCAACTCCAGAGCGTGTATTTCCAGAGCAGCCGGCTTTTGTTTTCATGATAATGGGCTTAACTTCATATTAACAGACAACTGACAATTACAAACAGCTGATCAACTTGTCCTCACTTCTGTATTCCTCGACTCTGGAACGGAGGGCGTGGGGATAAACAACTCCCTTCAACCTTAGACTGTATATTAAATAGGATTTCAACCTATTTAATACACTGTTTGTACTGCAGTACGCACTTTGGACACGCAGTTGTTACATATTTGCTCCTTTAAAAGTCTTTCATACAGCACAGATGCTGTCAGTTATTTAGTTTGCTCCACTTGATGGTTGCTACAGAGAGGTGGGTGCAACTAAACAAACAGGACAGTGAATTAGATGTCCGTCAATCGGTCTGTACGCACTCAGACAGTCCTGGTGAGATAAATAAGTACAAACATCTGTGCGGATGGAGCAGAGATGGTATTTTTCCAGATTAATCAGGAATTCTGGGTTTTCCGACCTGTTAATGTGACCCACGTGAACCATATAGATCTGTAAAAGAAAAAAATGTTATGGTGGTGCTATAGCTTCTCTGTTCTCTCGTCTGAGTGTGACCAAGGGTGGGGCTCAGCTCCCACACACACACACACACACACGTGGAAAAAATACACACATTCTTTACTCAAGTAGAAATTGTGATTCAGCATCGTTACTGCAGTAAAAGTGAAAAAAAAATACAGTTCCCAAAGCTGTTTTGGTCTTTTTACATCTTGATATGTCCTTTTTATCGAGTTACATCATTGTAGTCTTATGTCTCTTACATTTTTTTGGTCTTGTGTCGTTTTCCATCTTGCTACATCTTTTACGTTGTTTTCATCTTTTACGTTTTTTTCATCTTGTTACATCGTTTACGTTGTTTTCGTCTTGTTACATCGTTTTTGTGATGTTGCATCTGTCATGTGTGATATGCACTGAAAAATAAAAACTCAAGTACAGACAGCTGAAAAATCTACTTACAGTAACCAAGTATTTGTACTTGGTTACTTCCAACCTCTGAAAACAAACACACAGCACAGAGCAGCAGAGCAAAGATGTAGTTACAAGCTGTCATCCTGTTTGTTTAGATCTTAATCTGATGTAAATGAAGCATGTCTGTGCTGTCGGTGTCATAATTAACAGATAGATGCCTGCAGGCGATGTGTCCGCACAAAGACACACTACAGGGTGTCTGTTATTCAGATTTTTGATGGTTTGCTGGTCTCCTGCAGGCAGCTACATCACCACCATCGGCGTCGACTTCAAGATCCGAACAGTAGAAATTGATGGAGAGCGGGTTAAGCTGCAGATCTGGGACACAGCGGGGCAGGAGAGATTCAGAACCATCACATCAACGTAATCCTCTCCACACAATTTTCCATGCTTTTATTTTAGTCCTGGTGATGTATCACTCACTTCATTCTGTTTTGTTCTTTCTCCAGGTACTACAGGAACACCCACGGTGTCATTATTGTTTATGACGTGACAAACCCAGAGTCGTTCGTAAATGTTAAGAGGTGGTTAAATGAAATCTCCCAGAACTGTGACAGCGTCTGCAAGATCCTGGGTGAGTCAGCTGTATTAATGTTAGCTTAAAGGTATAATCTGTAACATTTAATTTAAAAAAACAAACAATATATAGACTCATATAAAATAATATTATCTGTGATTGTGGCTGTATCTGCAGAGACCCTGTTTGTGCAAGCTGATGAGGATAATAAAAGGTTGACATTGTACCAGCATGAACCTATCCTGGACTTAAAATAAAAAGTATTTTTGCTGTTCATTCTGTTAGTGGGAAACAAAAATGACGACCCTGCCAGGAAACAGGTGGATACCCAGGATGCAATGCGTTTTGGGGAGTCGGTGGGAGTTCGGGTGTTCGAGACCAGTGCCAAAGAGAACATTAATGTAGAAGAGGTAACTTTGATATTATTTCATATACAATTCACTCTAGGTTTTGTTTGGCATTTCTTATAGGCCTTCTGTTGTCCTGGTCATGTTATTGATGTTTATTTGCAGTTGTAGATTTTCCTTTTTGTAAAATTTGATTATTCTTATTACTTATAAATCTTCTGACTGTGTTCGATTGTGTATATATAGAAAACTTAGAAAATGCATTTACAGAAGCTGTTATGTTCAGATGGCTTGTTTTGAGCAACCAACAGTCCAAAGCCCAAAATTTTATTTACTTTGTTTTACTTTGTACCTTTTTGAAAATGATTTAAATGACTGATCAACTGCCCAAATAGTTGCAGATTAAAGGGATAGTTTGGATTATTGTTGCTGACCCTTTCCACAACAGTACATTGCTTAGCTTCCAGCACAGATACTCCTGCTGCGTCTCCAAACTGTGTCAACCACCATCTGCTGTAGCTAATACACTGACTATAGATAAATACCTCATACAACCACACTTCAAGTAATCCAAACTCTTCTTTTAATACTCTGTCAATGCACTAATCAATTAATCCATTAATTGCAGTAACATTTCCCCATAACTGTTAAGCCTCAGAGTGGTTGTTCTGCTTCATTCAGATGTTCATGGCCTTCACTCACATGGTGCTCCGGGCCAAGAAACAGAGCCAGAACAGAGCCGAGAGGGAACGAGAGCGGGAGAAGGACACCGTGAACATGAACGCCCAGAGAGACCGAGACCGCAGGAAGAGAGGGAAGAAGTGCTGCTGAGACCCACACGGACCACAAAGCCACTCATCGCTTACACAAAAAGCATTCATACAAGATTGGGAAACCTGTGCCTTTTGGAGATAAGTGTTCTTTGTTTCAAACTGCAGACGTGAATGTTTGAAACGTGTTCATGATTTACTGCACCAGGTTACAAACCAACAGGCTACAGGTCAGTCTGCTTAACTGTTGGCTGTGAATGTAACTGAGGCAGAGGGATTTACAGTCTGTCAGCACTGACTGCACGTAGCAGCCTGGAGGTTACATGACTTAAAGGATCATTCTGGTGTTTTTGAATTTTTAGCCTCTTTACTACAAATCACATTTAAAGCATTCTGCAGGCAGAAGTTAGTTGGTCCTTCCAAGACATCTCTGCAACTCTGCAACGATCCAGATTAAAAGGCAAATATTCTCATGGGTCTCATGATTCTCCAGATCCATGATTCAATATGACTTTCAATTGTAAGGTCATGATTCAGTTCGATTTTTTGATTCAAACATTTTTGATTTTGCACTGATGGTGCTGCCATTGTTAATCGGTAATCTATGATATTGAAAATTGTGAGACATGGATATTCATGCTCCCCAGTGGCTTTTCATTAGTGTCAGCATCGGGTTAAAATTTACAGTGAAACAGAAGAAATCTATGTGGCAGGTGGCCATGAAATTTAAAGCACATACTCATACACTTCTGATTTTAATGAGTTCATAACCCAATTACCATCTCCACGTTTCTAACAATGGCTGGATTATTAGTGTGTTTGTTATAGGACTGCAACTAACAATGCTTTTCATAATCTATTAATCTTCTGATTATTTTCTCCATTAATCAATTTATCTACAAAACATCAGAAAGCAGTGAAAAAACACTCACAATTTCCGAGAAGTCAAGTTGATTTCTTCGATCTCGTTTTGTTTGACCAACAATTCAAAACCCAGAAATCATTTGGGTCATGAAATATCAACTATAGTTGCCCTAAATTGCTGTGAAATGTGGTTTGGATATTATTGCAATCTGAACAGTTTCACAACCTCCAACCTTTCGTTTCCTGCGAAACTTAAAATTGTTGGGCAGATGTGAAATTACTGAGCCTGTTCAGCAGCAAACAAATTGTTTTTTAATGGCGTGATCTCGAGGTCACAAGTAAATTATTTTGTTATCTCAAGAAAACGTAAACTCTTGTTAATGTTTATCAGAGATGAGGAGTGCCATGCCTGCATGCATTGATGGTGTTTTGACATCTGTAGCAACTGATTTAAACTGAATTTGACAAATTAAGGAATACCTATTACTGATCCATGCATTAGACTATACTTAAGTCAAGGCTGAAATTATACTTTCTGCATCCTTAGGTATGTAAGGCTCCAGGTGATATAGTTTTCTGGTGTACACGTAGGCTTCTGTGGATGCAGCACCAGTTTGTTGTGACCACATGGATTTGTTTGCGTATCCTCCATGAGGCTATTATCCTACATCAAGCTATGGAATACAATCTGTGCATGTATGGGAGGAGTCCCTCAAGCGAACTCCAGAAAGTAATATAAACAGAACTACTATGCATCCGTATTTTCCGTTTGTTCAGGATTCAGCACAGGCAGAAATTGCATTGTGTCTTTCTGTCAGAGATAACTAGTCTGGCTGCAACTTGAAAAGCAAGAGCACTTCAGTCATCATTTCCTCATTATCAAGAGAAATGAGCCTTTTGTTTTGGTAAGATAATAAAATAATTTACTTGTGATCTTGAAAAGGATGAGGCTACGGGATGAGTCTCAGCTTTTTTAGTGCCATCGTCGAGACAAATGTCACATTGCAGCTAAGAGTGGCGAAATCATCTGTAGGTCTTTTTTTTCCTGTTTGTAAGTTTTGTGGAGTGAGCTGAACACTGCAGCTTTTAGGCCTCGCTGTCTTGTTGAAATGTGTTTTTCCTCCCAATCAAGCCACCAGTTTGATCTCGGACACGACATCTGGCTTAAGACAATCCGTCAGAGTACGGTATGCAAAAGTGAAAAGAGTCTGCAGGTTTATTTTAATATTGTAGTGATACAAACAGAAAACTGCATGTTAGATTGATCTTATAATGCATAAATCAAAAACACAACAATCTGTACAGAAATACAGCGGTTAGATAGGAAGTGTGGTTGTGGTGAATAAGAGATACAGAAACACTGGTATGGTCCTTTAACTTTCCTCTAGTGAACCACTGTTATGTGCCGATGTTTTCATTTATTTGTGTTTTCTTAACAGTAAGAGTTTTACCACTGAAAGGGAACTGTTTGCATTTGTTACTAAACTGTAACGATGACACATTAACAGGTGTGATGAGTGCAGTCCGACGTCTGTTTGCCTTATTTCAGTCCAAATGAGGCCAGTAATCCAAGACTACAGTCAGTGTGTGTAACCTCGACACAGTACAAACCCAAAATGTTCATGTTGTTGTTGTTTTTTTATGTAAATCTCTGTTGCCTAGCAAATGTGTCCAAATCCAAATAAAGCAATAAATCCAGAGTTATTGTTTGTATCACAAAATATTTATTCATACTCTTGGGATATTAAGTGGAAATTTTCTGAAAACTCACAATTTATGTACACGACTTCCCATATTATCAGCTCTATTTGATGGCAACAAGTCTTAAAACTTTGTAAAATGCTAAATTTTAACCATTATGTCCGCAAGGTTAGGAATATACTTGAGTTTGAACGTACTCCTTGAAAAACGATTGACTTTCAGCATAATCTGGTGTTTCATCGACACTTTCATATTAACCAAAAATCGTTTTAATATTTAATATTCATTAATTCATTCATTGTTGACCCCAGTATACATTGATTGCTATGTAGGAATTTATAATTGCATTTATAGTAACAATTCAGATGCAATAATAAAGGCCTGGAGTTTTAGCTACCTTGAAAGTGCTTGAATTTTCCTCTTGTATGAACCCCGTATAAGGTGGATCCACCTGTTCCCAAAATAAAAACGACCAAGAAGAGGTTGAAGCTGCTTCTAAACTAATTTAACACTTTCAAATAATTTCCCCCCCGACATTGGATATTCATGATGCACTGAGTGAGCTTAAACAATTGAAAGCCTTTTTCTTCACTGTTGCACCATAAAATCAAATTGTTGTCACCAGAATTTAAATAAAGTTGTTTGTTTGAACAATTATTTGCTGTACACAGTTAGGTTAGATCCAGCAGAGTTTACCACATTTAAGTGAAAAGTAAAAATGCCTTAGTGTAGAAATGCTTAATTACAGCCATTTACAATGTTACTTAAGTAAAAATTCAAACTTTTTTTTTTTTTTATCTTAATCTGAAAAGTAATTGGTAACTTTAGCTGTCAGATGGAGAAATATTTATTTCTCTCAGAAGTCAAAAGTAGAATAATAGAGAAATACTCAATTAAAGTACAAGTGCCTCAAATTAATGTTCAAGTACAGTATTTCACTAAATGTAATTAGTTAATTCCAACACTGAGCAAAAGCACTGACCTCAA
This sequence comes from Lutjanus campechanus, assembly GCA_027495735.1. Classification (NCBI taxonomy): domain Eukaryota; kingdom Metazoa; phylum Chordata; class Actinopteri; order Lutjaniformes; family Lutjanidae; genus Lutjanus; species Lutjanus campechanus. The sequence continues at coordinate 11,765 of JAJHUR010106203.1, forward strand.
CTCAAACTAGTGCTGTTAAATTCAAATTTGTCGAACTGTCGACAAAATCAAAACACTAAAAAGGTACAAATCAACTAATGCATGACTTAATTGGATTAATTCACACTTTATAGATCATCAGTTAAAGAATGTTCATACATTAATTGACATGCAATCATGTTAGCTGGATTTCAGTGATATAAATATCTTATGTAACTATTTAAGTTTATTATGTAAAGTGTTATGTCACTGCAATGCAGCTACTTTGGTTTCATATCAATTAACTGAATTAAAATTCCTTAACTGGTGATCTATTACATGTTAACTGACCACAAAGTCACTGTAAGTAGGAATTCATGATACATTCTGCATTAATTCATGTAGTAAATCGTCATGAGTC
>JAJHUR010106206.1:0-12082 GCA_027495735.1 Lutjanus campechanus
GGGGCCTCGGTTGTTGTATTTTGCGCTTCATAATCCACCACACTTTTTCAATGGGAGACTAGTCCAGTAGTCACAGTCTTGCTATGAAGCCACGCTGTTGTAACACTTGCAGGATCGTCTTGCTGAAATAAGCAGGGACATCTCTGGAGAAGATGTCATCTGGATGGCAGCATATGTTGCTCCAAAGCCTGTTTGTACCTTTCAGCATTAATGGGGCTTTGACAGATGGGACAGTTTAGCTGTACCAGGGGCACTAACACAACCCCCATAACATCACAGATGCTTGGCTTTTGAAGTCAAAGCTGGTAACAATCTGGATGGTCCTTTTCCTCTGTAGCCCGGAGGAAACAATGTCCATGATGTCCAAAAAAAAAAGAAAAATCTGAAATGTGGCATTAGCTCAGATGAGCCTGGGCCCGGAGAAATCCTCAGCATTTTTGGATGTTGTTGATATACTGTATGGCTTTCGCTTTGCATGGTCGAGTCTTTGCATTTGTTACGGTTTTCCAAAGTGTTCCGGAGCCCATGTAGTATCCTTTATACAGTTATGTGAATGTTTCATGCAGTGCTGCCTGAGGGATCAAAGTTCACAGGCATTCAGTGTTGGTTTTCGGCTGTTGGGGTTTGTACATTGTGGCCAGAAATGGGGGAGAGTGGTGCATCTTGTCACACTTTTTGGTTTCACTTCAATTTCTCAGGCTTAATACATCACAGTCACTCATTTCCATACGATGAATTCTTAGTCACAAATGTATAATCTTAGATTTTCACTCCTCACTTTAATATAGAGTTAAAATATTTTAAGTTCTGAAAGTGCATTTGTGCCAAGTTGCCCCATCACTGGGTAAGGTGAAATGTAACATTGTATTTTTCAACAATGAAGAACATGTATAAAAGTAGAGGCTCTCCACACTGGTTTTTGCAGTTAAAAATGAGATCTCTTCAGACAGATGTTTTGTATATTATTAATACTTTCTAGCTTTAGCCTGCCTCACCGCCTGTAGCATTATGTTGGGTGCTGTGCTGCCAACGTCAGTCTTTTGATCATAATTTCAAACCATTTTAACATGCCCCCTTTTTCTCCTTTCCATATTTCCATAATCCAAAAAGATGTTTTACCATCATATATATATATTTTTTTTCTAATTAAAGGCTTATTGCACTATTTTGTGCTCACATCATTTCAAACAATTTAATTACCACTGCTAAGTCTGTGTGAAGCTGTGTATCAACACATACACTGTTGTTTGCATGTTGCGTAGCAACTACTAGCTTTAGCAGCGAGCAATGTCAGCTTTTTCAGGGCTTCAGTTGAATAATGCACACTGGGGCAAATTATCACTTGACAATTTCCCCAGAGAACACTGAGACAACTTGTCCTGGACTTCAGTTTTGGTACCAAAATTAACATTTTCTCTCCTCAATTCTGTCCAAAAATAATATTTTTGAACATACTTATTTATCAAAGTTTTATCATGTAAGTGCAAGTGCAGGTTATTATTATTATTATTATTATTATTATTATTATTATTATTATTATTATCATTATTTTATTTATTTAACTTTTATGGTTCAAAAATACTGTAAAGTGACATATACTGCATGTTAGACGGCACCCTCTGATCTTGGAGATATAACCAATGTGACAACTTACCCATGTGACAAGATGCCCTGCTCTCCCCTACTGCACAGGTGAACTGGTCATATAGTTCCAACAGTTAACTCCCAATGGATTATGTAACAGAAATAAAAATATATTGTGTACTTCACTCTTTATTACGCACACATGACATGGATGTCTTCTCATGTCACTCTTGTAAAAACGCCAGAAAGAATATTTCTAAAATAGTTGAACCAGTCCTTTAAGACAGGGCAGCCATTGAGGAATAGTCTGGGAGCAAACACACTCATGTATGCAAGCACATAAACTCACTAACCCTCCACTTTCCTCTTCTTCTCCTTCTCTTCCTCATCTTCTCTTTGTGTTCTCCTGGCAGGCTGTGGGGTTTGACACATGAAAGGGCCTCTGTGCATCTTTGCAGGATTTTTTTTTTTTTATTATTATCCATAATTGATTTGTGTCACATAATGAGGGAGTTATAAGGCGGGAATGAGTCAGTGGCCAATCCAGCTGGCCCGATACGGTTTCAAAATAGCTATGGGGGCAAATTTCTAGAAGATCTTGCCCCGGAGGATCCCTCGGCGGAATCGAAGAGGGAGCAAAGAGATAGAAAGAGGAAAAAGAGGCATAGCAGACTTTATGCACAGGGGTGTTGGTAACAGGCTTGAAAGAGATCTGTCCTTTTTGTGAACAGAGGGCCCGTGTCAGGGTTGTGTCGTCCTTCGGGACACAGCCTGCAGGGGTTTCACAGCGAGGGGCTGATCTTATTTGCCAGAGAAAGTTTCAGCTGTGAAAACTGGGCCACCGAGCCGCTGGATTGACGTCACATGCACTGGCTGTGTTGTGCCACCGTATATCAATAATGTCAGTGACACCTCTGCTGACTTTTTACCTGACCTGCCTACTGAGTTTGTTAAATGAAGCACACAGGGAGAAAATTTGATATCAGCTTTGGAGGGGAAAATTGACCCTTCCAAAGTTCTGTGCTTCAGTAACAATTGAGCAAGCTTGATACCCAGCTTTCTTTATTCCCATTTCCTACTTGGATATGCTATACCTGTCTTGAAAAGAGAACCAGATTTTGAAGATGGTTAAAAGATGTTGCTAGGGGACCTGTTAAAGCAACATAGGTCTATGTAGGGATGTAGGGATCATGTTTTTTGTAGGCCAACCCAGAAGTTAGCATCACTCCAGTTCCCTCCACAAAAGGCCACTGGATTTTGGATTATCTGTTACAAACAAAAGTTTATGATGCTTACACGTTTTGCTCACCAAGGTAATCTTCAGAAATGAACACCAGTTTTAATGATTTTTGAAGCATAAATGCAATCGGCAGAAGTAAAAAGCGATAAACGAAATACACCACAGGCACATGACTCCATGTCACCTCCACTAATTGACTAGTCTGACTTAGCTACATGTTAGCAACCTGCTTTTTTAAGACATGTAAAAAGCTTCACTATTCACAAGTGGTGTATTTACTGACGTATTATTGTGAAACAAAACACTTCCGTGTTTTGGGACTCTTTCCTGCAGCACTCTATATCACAAAACTATCTCAGTAGCTAGATAATACACATCAATCATTAGCTAGCTAATTATATCTGGTAGCTAATCTTAGCAATGCACTTGCTATCTAGCTAATCTTTGACAATTGTTAGCTAGCTAGTTACATCTGATAGCTAATTTTAGTAAAATGCTTGCTAACTAGCTGGCTAAAATACATGCATTGTTAGCTGGCTAGTTAACTAGCGCTCGAGTTGACCAAGGCTCTGCTAGGTACTGGTGTAGTCTCATTTGGCTACTTGTTGGCAACCGCCTTCTTTCGGACATGTAAAATCTTCAATATTTGCAGGTGGGGTATTTACTAATGTTCTTTATGTTGTAGAACAAAACATGAAAATCTCTTAAGCTTGTGTTGACCACAGACCTTATTTCAGGCATCTAACCAAAAACCCATCCAGGTAGCCCGCTGCCTTCAAGACGATGGGAAACCGGAAATGCTAATATGCTAAATCACTTCTGTGGTGACCACTCATTCCTGCAGCTCCAATCACATCTTAAGTTAGCTAATGTCAGCAAAACACTAGCTAACTAGCCAGATAATCTACATCATTCTTGACGTAGCTAATAACATCTGATAGTGTTTGACAGCTAATCTACATTAATCTTTGCTAGCTAGTTAAATCTGATTGCTAATGTTAGTAAAATGCTAGCTAACTAATCTGTATACATCGTTGGATGGCTAGTTAACTAACATTTGAGTCGAATGAGGTTCCGCCAGGTAACAGGCTTGCTACTGGAGCACAGAGCAAAAGGGGACGGGACTTTGGAGGGTCAATTAGCCAACATGAAATTTTCCGTTCCTGAGTTGAGACACCAAAAATGTTGCTGTGACTCTACTAACTTGATACCATGGTAAACCACAGTACTGTGCCATCATAGTCCATCATGGTAGTGACCAGATTATCGTGGTACAGCAATACCCTAATATTGTAACATAGAGCTATAAAAAATACCACGAAAAAGAACATTCAGCATCAAATGAAGTTGGAGAGCCACTGCCTCAATTCAGCAGGTAAACCAAATTTCAACTTACATTGCCAGGTACAAGAGAATAATGAAAAATATTGTTCTAATAGCAGTACAGTTAGGCATAAGGGATATTAATACCATTAAAGACTGTGCGTCGATAATAATATTTGAGTCACTGTGTAATTGTATGCTCATGACTCCTTATTAGACATTATCACAGCAGGGACACATGGAGTACACCTGAAGCTCAGCTTTCATGGTCACTGGTCCCTTGTTTCTTGAGGAATGAACATGAACCGTGAGAGCTTATACTGCAGGTAGATCATTACAGAAAATACTTTCTGGACTCAACAAATCAAACAGCATCTTCAAACTGCAAAATCCCTGTCATACAATAGGCTGTGAGGCAGAGACAGACAGATGGAGAACACGCATGAAAATTCAATGAGATCACAGACAGGGATTTGTCTTGCTGGCACAGGAACACCGTTGCTGCTACCCTATGAATGCATTGTTCATTTGTTTGTTCATCCTTATGAAAGGCAAATGTGTGGAGAGCTTAGAGGCGACTTTCTCCTGCAGCCTTAAGATGCATTCATTTGGTCCGTCTGACTGTTAGCAGAATGAAATGTTTACCTCTGGACAAAGTGTTTAGTATTTAGCAGTGTTCCTCACAGGTCCACTTGATTTCTACTAGCCAAGACTCGAGCAAAGCTGAACCAGCTTCAAATTATATCATGTCTCTGCTGTTTCCCAAACACATTTTAGCCCCTATACTTCCAATTGGACTGACATCATCTTAGCCTTAAGACAATTTTGTACTTCATTTCACTGCCACAGGACTTAGTACTGTCTTAGAATTTGTCTAAACTTGGGCTCTGCAACCTGAGGCTCTCTAGCCGCTCACCAGTGTCTCCCTGTGGCAAAAAATTATATGGAAATGAACATTTTAATTTTCATTTATCAATGTTGTAGGTCACTACAATTACTGCACTGTAAAAAGAAAAAAAAAAGTCAGGGCAAGGCAACATACTGTACTGCAATCGATTTCTGAGTTTTGAGCCCAACTCAAATTCCTGAGTTTTGAAAAAGTTTTACCAACTTCAGATCTTTTGTTGAGATAATTAACTTTTCTTAATTGGATAAACGTAAATCTTTGAGTTTTAGAGACCCATAAAAGTTGTATTTTAAATAAATCAGTGAGTAAATCCATCGAAGTGAATGTGAATGTGTGTGAAATTCTAATATTTTCAATTAAAAACCATTTCATTTTCAGGCACCAATGTAATGACAAATAAGGTTCACAGCTCAGTGTGACCAATTTGTTTTTGAATTTCTAAAACTCAAAAGATTTGAGTTTATCTAAACAAGACAAGTAAATTATCTCAACTAAAGATAATATGTTGGCAAAACTTTTTAAAATTTATTTCCATGTTCAAGTTTAAGCTGGCCTCAAAAGTCAAAAATCACGGGGTCAAAAGTCAAAAAGCACCTTGCTTTGAAACGTCTCAATTATTTTTACAGTGTAAACACATTCTTTAACTGCAAAAAATATGTAGCCTATACACCAAAAAATATTTGATGGTAGCCTCAAGGAAAATAGAATTTTTTTTTTCTTTTCCTTTTGGGCCAAAAGTGTCTCTTTTGGTCATAAAGGTTGCAAACCCCTGGTCCTAAACCTAAGTAGATCCAAGGGTTCTGCTATCAGCTCATCAAATCATCATCATTGTGTTCTCTGACCCAAGAATGAAGAGTGACAGCTTTGACATGCAGCTCCGAAATTGTGAACCTGTTCACCTTACTTATACCTGCCACAATTTAAAAATATGACATTAAAAGTCCTGCATTAAAAATGAAGGCAAGGTTAGCAAAATGCACTCAAATAGCAAAAGTACTATGCTGCATGCTTTCTTTTCTTATGTAAGGACATCTCATCATCTATTATTGCTCACTTACTGCATTAGGAGGAGAGTTCACCAGAAAGTCAAAGAACCTCTGACCTGAAGTTGCAGAGTTTTTTGGAGATATCAGCCATAGAGATGTCTGCTTTTTCTCCAATATAATGGAACTTAATGACATTCAGTTTCTGGTGCTCAAAGCACAAAAAAAAAAAGACAAAGAAAAAAATAATAGTAATCATTTAAAAAACTCAACAGCAGCTTTTCTGTCTAGAAATCATATCCCAGTTAAGCTAATCTGCTTAACTGTGAGCAGTTTTTTACTCAGTTTTTACTGAGCTACACCCACCAACACGCAGAAAAGAAAAGCATGTGTTTACTCACGGGTGAGAGGCTCGCGCTTGTGACAGTGAGGGATGCCGACATGAATGGCCTCCTCCTCAGCTGAGCTGTAACTTCTCATGGGTGAGAGTAGCCCATCCCAGTAATTTGCTCCTGCGTCATGTCCCCGTCCTCTTTTTTGGGTGAAAACAATCACTCTAATTTGATTGATGGTCAAGACAGATTGCATAAAATCAGAAAATCATATCACTTTTTGGCTATTAGGAGCCAAAAATCCTCTGGTGAACAATTATGCAATGCCTTGGCCAATCAATGATCAGTGTCATTACTGAAACATCCGCCATAAGACATTTTATTTTGCCGTTTGTCTTTACTGAACTAATTAGATCTGTGGTGAAGCGGAGTCGCTGCTATTTCAATAGCCGTTTGTGCTCATGATGACTGTTCACTACGAGCCAAGAGAAACAGAAAATGCATTTTTTGTTTTCCCCCGAAACACTGTCCGCCATACTGTGCTGTGATTGGCTCACTCACACATCACTGGCTCTGATTGACTGTGAGTGTGAGTGCAGACTTTGGAAAAGTTTAGAGAAGTTTATTAAGGCAGTTGTGGTAGACGATTGGATCAAAAACAGGACTTACACCAGGAGGCTGGTTCCATATGCAGCTAAACATCACTTTTAACTTGTTTTAGACTTATTTGACTCGTTATTTTCAGTTTTAAGATAGTTTGGTTAGGTTTGCGCACAAACTACTTGGATAAATTTAGTCAAGAAAACTAGTTGGGATGGTTTAGGGACAAAAACTACTTGGGTACGTGGGTAGAAAAACAAAAAAAAGGTCAAGGTTTATGGTTAAAATAGACCATTTCACAACAGTAACCAGCCAATCACAGTGCAGATGGCGGGACTAGACATAATAATCCTTCTTTCAGTCAAGTTTTAACTCCACTTCCTGCGTTACTTCATGCTGTTCGCAAGGTTCATTATGAAAAGGAATTTCAAATATATTGCTTGGTAATTACCAAGCAAATAGTAATTACCTACTTAGCATGAAATTATGGCACCTGGAAAGTGAAGCGTTACCAGTAGTTTTTATGCACTTTCGACAGCAACAGGTGGTGTTCGGTCATTACAAGTGACTCAGGTTGGTGCGAGGTGTGTACTGTGTGTGCGGCCCATCATTTATTACAGTAAACTATACAGAACACACACAAACACTGAGGCAACAGCAGTAAATGCCAAACGAGGACAACAACTTTGTCCCCAAATAGATAAGTGTTCCACATCAGCTTGTGTGAATCCAGAATGTGACCCCTGAAGCGCAGCACAGTTCACACACACACACACACACACACACACATAAAGATACACGCACACACACACACTGGCTGTCTCTGCCCTCTCCCTATGTGGTAGACTAGGTCCCGCGCTTTCCCAGCCAACATCCCTTATCGCTGCAGGCGCTGCAATCTTACCCTGCTTTATTTATGAGCCCTCTCAGCAGAGGGTGGGTGCGGAGGAGGAGGCAGATAGAGGGAGAAAGGGATTGTGGGATTGAGTGAGTGATTACTATGTTTCTGTGTGTATCCATTATGCTTTTTTGTTGTTGTTGTTGTTGTTTGCTTTTTGCGCATGGCGGAGAGGTTAATGAGCTCTGGTTGGTTTACAGTACACATCTCACACACATGCGGGCATGTGCACACACACACACACACACACACACACACACACACTTTCACATCCCACAGCTGCAAGTCTGTTATTCTGCCTCTGTTTTGTTGATGAAAAATTCACAATCAGCTGCAGATAAAGCTGCGGAATGACTCCGTGCTGGATTGTTGTATTTCCTACGCCGCTGCTTCACGCCTCTGGCCACGTCCTTAATACGCGCGGCGCTCCCACATCTGCAGCAGCGCTGACGGCGCCCGGCTCACAGGAAACAAACTCTGGATGTTGTGACCTCGATTTTTGTGTTTTTTTTTTTCTTCTTCAAGGCTGTGCAGGAATTTAAAAGATCAAGGCTAACTCCTCTCAAGTGCGTCTCAGCGTGGAGCTCTACATCCTGTCTCCATTTGTTTCCCCTTAGTTTGAAGCGGAGGCAGACCATAATATACAGCGCATGTTTACCCTGGAGATGTAGAAACGCGGAGTTGGAGAGCTGTGGAATTGTCTTGACAGCACTTGTGGGGCGGCTTTATGTTTGTCTTCCTGTGTCACCGGGAACACATAGACTTGCATCTCGTTTCCGCCAGCAAGAGCCAATCCTTTTTACATAAGACTGAGCGGAGCACTTTGAGGCGAAATATTGTTATTCTCATATTGATTCCAGGAGCTTTTAATCCATCTTTGACAGTTTGCAACATCTAAATATGAATAGCTTTTAAATGCTGTGCTGCACTCTGTCTGAAATTCTTCGCGTCCTTGTTTGTTAAGTGTTTTATTCATCTGATTTCTCACAGACTGGCTTCAACGCTCGCACGAATGCGGTATCGATCCTTTCCCTCCATGTGTCAGTGGGAGACAATAGTGAGAACCTACATTGGTATGCTTTTCTCGTGCGACCTAATGCTGATTCAAAATCCATTGATTAAGCCTGGTGCTTGTGTTGCAGATGGTAAATGTTTGAGGCACACAGCTGTGCGTCTCGGGCTGAAAATACAAGCACTTGCAGCTCGTTGAGCAACCCTCTGTACCTGCCTGTACATCTTACAAAAAAGAGGAAGAGACAAAAGTTTCATCTTAACGTTGCTCCCCACGAAACTCTTTAAAAATAAGGATGGATGTGCTTGCAAACAGGGATCAAAGTAGACTGAATGCTTTTGTAGATTTAGCATAAAATCACTGCCACATTCTACCAAACAGACTCCAGATCAGCACGTGCACACTGTAAGACACTGGACACTCGTCACATGCACAATGATATGCAGACAGACACAATGTGCCGCAATGCTCTTCACCCACCGCCATTGGTTTTACGGGTCATTTTGGGCTACTTATGATCTGTTAATTCGCTGGAAAAGCAGTATTCCCCATTTTATAATATGCGTTACAACTAGGGCTGAAATTCATGATTATTTTCATTATCGATTCATCTGTTGATTATTTTCTTGAATAGTCAATTATTAATCGATTATTGGTTTAGTCCATAAAATGTCAGAAAATAATGACAAATTTTGATCACTGTTTTCCAAAGCCCAAGGTAATGTCCTCAAATGTCTTGTTATGTCAAAAACACAAAGACATTCAGTTTATTACCACAAGAGGACAAAAGAAACCAAATAATGTTCATATTTGAGAAGCTGAAATGAGAGACTTTGGGCATTTTTTTAATTAAAAAATGATTTATCGATGATCTAAATAGTTTTAATTAATAATCATTGCAGCTCTAATTACAACATATCAAAAATTTTGAGTCATTTTTTAGATTAAAAAATGACTCAAAATGATTAGTTCATTATCAAAGTAGTTGTTGATTAATTTAATAATTAATTACTAATCATTGCAGTTCTGATCACAACATACCAAAGGGCATTTCCAGCAATCAGCTAAGTTTACCTCATCTGTTGTAGGCCTTTGTTGATGCTCAAAAATGGACATCTATGGGGTGGACGTTTAGCTCAGTTGGTAGAGCGTCCAACCCATGTACGGAGGCTGTTAGTCGTCTGCAGCGGCCGCTGGTTCAACCCCCGCCTGCGGCCCTTTGCTGTGTGTCATCCCCTCTCTCTCTGCCCCACTTCCTGTCTACTCTCTAGCTGTCCTGTCAAATAAAGGCAAAAATGCCCAAAAAATAACTTAAAAACTTTTCACCACCATCTAGACTATAAGGCAGCTGGGAGGGACATTTTTTGTTGTTTGGGAGGGGAGATGAAGTTAGGTAGGGGTTTTATTTGTTGAGTTGTAACATTGGACATTGTGCCTGAGGTTTGTCTCCATATAGCCTGCCAACTCTGGTTACACCTTGATGATGTAACCTGCATATTGTCTCCCGTTCATTCTGTTACTCTCATGCTGAAAACACAGCCTATACTCCCTGTTCACCAACCACATGCCCCCAGACCCACCTGGCAGAGATCCGTACTCCTCTGAGCGCGCTCCTCTTGTTGTGTATTTCTCCACATCACTGAAGGTAAAAGTTTTCTCTTCCAAAACTTTCTTTACTTAGATTTGACACTTCTGTTTTTAAGTTACCCACCTCAGCTTGTATTCCATTTCAAGACCAAACTCCAAATCTCCTGTCCTCTACAGAAAAAGTACAAAACTTAAATATGTAAAATGTTGAATGCCCATGCAGGAAGTAGCATGTCCATCTCAGGAAGCTGCTGTCTGGGTCTCTGTCATTACTTTTTCCAAAAGTCAGCTAATTGGGCATTCATGGTGCGACTCGGATGGTCCCATTTCTCAAGTTGGGAAGTTGTTATTCCATCTTTGGTGTGTTCATGAGCATCGAAGTTGTATGCGAAAGCAAGATACATGTTAATAAGGGCAGGGGATGTTACATGCTTAAAGTTAACAACTATACTATATTACAAATTACATGTGAACAAAAATGATATACAGTACGTGAATAAATCAACCGCATGTCCACCATATTCTTGAATGACATCAACATCAAAGGCAGAGTTGTTGTTCCGACTTCAGGACAGCGTTCAGGGAATTTTCTCAGTCAGGAACAAATTTTTCCTGTTATTCTGACAGCACATGAATGCAGGATGTAGCCCCTGTACATCCACACGAGTGCTTCTTTCTGACCTCTGCTCAGGTCAGGTCTACTTGGGTGGGTAGAGACGCTATGTATGGGTAGAGCATGTATCAAACCTAATGTTTTAGATCCTTACGCTCAGCCATAGCTTTAAATTCTTCTTCCAACTTGGAAAAAAGAACAAGGAAACAAATGAGGTATTCTGACTATTTGATGCGAGTCATGCAGGACTCAACTTGAACCAGTTGTGTCAGCGAGAGGCGTTAAACTGAACCAGACCTCAACGGTTTGGGTGGCAGGTCAGAAGACAAACTTTATACGTCAATTTGAAATTCACTGACCAAACAGTTCATTTATGCTTAGGTAGGAGGACTTGCTGGCATCTTAAACAGTGAATCAAAGTCTGCATTTCAATGTGAATGACATGAACATAAACCGCGATCCAGACAAATCCAGCGAGAGAAATCAGACGGCTTCTTCTCTCACCTCACATTCACCTCTGACACTGAATCCATTTTACATGCAAACACAACAAAGGCTGTCTCGATACCTTTATCTCTGCTGACTGAGCCAACGCAAAGAAAGCCATGTGACTCACAGAGGAGACTTGAAAAAGCTGCGTCTGTGTGTGTCTCTGTGTGTGTGTGTCTGTGTGTGAGAGTGAGCGATAGTGTGTGTGTTGCTGGAAGTTGCCCACACAGTGATTAATTTAGCTCTTGTCTCCTTCTCCTCCTCCTCCCGGGTGTCACTCACACTGTCACCCATGCTCCGCCCTCCCACACACACAACACACACATACACACAAACATTCATGTATAGAAAAGTCTATCTTCCTTTCAACTCGTTTTTTTTTCTAGTTAGTTTTGATCAACATGTTGATAAAGCATATGCAGAAATTCATTCAGTAGAATGCAGATCTCCACCAGGGAACTGATGGTGAAGCACCTACTGCAATTCCACCACAACTTCCAGATGCAGCCAGTGG
>JAJHUR010106207.1:893-24080 GCA_027495735.1 Lutjanus campechanus
CACACACACACACACACACACACCCCAATAGTCTATAGTTACACACATCCACAGGTCCACCCACACACACACGAACATGATGAGACCACCTCACTAGTATAAAAGATTCTGAGATATGATGTTCATTGCTGTTTCGCTGTTTCGCCGTTCTACGGTGATGTTGGATTACTGAGATGTAATTGTGAACTGAAATTAAATCGATCCCGTAGGCTGTCTCTCGACATCCTTGTTCTCTCCGTCCTTATTTTGTTTTTTTTCTGATATTTGGTAATACATAATTTCTACCATATATGCTGCAACAAAAAGGTTTTAGTAATTCACCTCAGTTTACACTAAAGTTTGCCCATAATATAAAATGACGCAAGGATAGTAATATTTCATTGGGTAGTGTGTGTTTATGTGGTGAAAGTAGTCAAAACAATGTTGTTTTCTGCCTTTTCTCCTCAGAAAAGTGACAGACTATGATGATGTACACTGCCCTGGCATTTATGCTAATGACCCTAATGACCCTGTATATGGCAACATTGGAGTATGTAAAGTTTCCTCTGATCATTAATTATTTTGCTGCTTGAAAGGACGGAATGAGTTCATGAGTATGAGTCTGCACTTCAACACTTGGTGTATGACTTGGCGTATGGTGTACCTGTGTTGCACCCAGTTGTATGGTCTTCCACATTATTGTATCATATCCAGCACTCATCGTATTTTGCATCATATTTTATGGATTGTATTGTCATATGCATGCATGATGTGTCAGTCTAGCAGCATGTTGTATAGCATGAGTGTCCAGTGCCTTGGACCGTCCTGTGCAGCAGGGATGGGTCAACCCATCTGGAAGTGGTGCACATTTATGATTGGGCATGTGTATGGACAGTTTCTACCTTGTAGATCCCGTGGGATGTCTGTTATGTTTGATATCCAGATTAAATGTGATGTTTTTTAATGTTTTGTAGTGTATTAGTCATTAAATGTATTTTTTTTAATTTATTCTATTTATTTCTTTTTTTGTTTTACCCTCCTAGGAACTACAGATGTAAATCAGCATTTTTGCTAACTCTGGCATTTTACATCATGTGTCATACACTGATGTTCATTAATGTACTCTGTCCCTGCTAAATAAATAAGCAAGCAAACAAACAAACAAACAAACCAATAAATAAATAAATCTAGTTTCCCATACAGAATGACTGAGATGATGCAATATACACCAATATGTAACATCACTGGAGGAACAGCTGCAGTCCATCTGTGTGTTGTCTGATTTAAGTGGGTCAAGAAAGTTGTAAAAAACAAACAAACTAATAAGCTGTTTTCTGTCTATTATCTGTCTCCTGTAATTCACATGCATTCTGTTCATGTGACATAACATAACTTTACAATTAATGCACTTGTGTTTGGACTTCTTATTTCTCCCATCCAGAACTTTTTACGATAATGCCATTAAATAATAAATAATATTGTTCTTGCAGATATGTTTGATACATCCAAGAACAACACATAATGCAGAAGTATCATTTAGCAGCAGTTCTCACAATGTTTTGTGGCACGGCCCCCTTTAGAAGCTTTGACCATGTCTGTGAATACACATCCTATAATAGTCTTCTGAAGTTGTTTAGTCTTTTTGGAGTATTGTGTCTTTTGGGGGTCTTTAGATATGGTGTTACATCCTTATATTAAATATAACAGATAGACAGAGGCACCTCTAGTTGTTAGAATATATAACAGCAATCCAGCCTGAGTTCTAAACCATTTGGAGTTGTATTGAATTATATATTTACTTTTGACTTCTATACAAGTCCCATTATTATAGACCTGTAATTTTTAAAAGATCAGTGTATGTGACACATCCACAATATGAATTCTGGATGAAACTATTTATCTTAGAGCTATATATTTATTTATATTTTAAAAGATTGGTGTGTATGTGTAATGTATAATGTATATATGATGTGGCTGAAAGAGATCAGTGCTTTCCAACTAAAGAAAATCTACACAAATAGCAAAAACATCACTTCTTAACACATCTTGGCTCATTTTACTTAAATTTTGTCAGTAGCTTGTTTTAAGTCTCCGTAAACTAGCCATGGATGCCAAATCCAAAGAAATGAAAAGTCTCAGAGGAAAATAGAGAACTTAATTGCTGTGGCCCCAGACAGATTTTTATTTAGTATCTTTTATTTAGTATCTTCGGCTCTGTTGCGAGTAACAGTGGCAGTACCCTGGGTTCAGTGAACCAAATAAAAGGAAAGATTGTGTGACGGTAGAGCTGACTCGTTACACCATAATATACCTCTTTTACTTTATTGGCGAACTCAGGCTTTGTTTAAAAAAAACAGATGTGTTTATTGGCTCCAAATAGGAATAAAACTGAGGTATGGGCCTGTCTGTGTCCTGGGAGGAGTAGCTGCTCCTTAATGCAGTTGTAGGTTAGTAAACGTAATGTGATTCATTATCAGAGTTAGACCGGGGCTGTGTTAGGCATCTCAACAGCATTTATTTGGCAGAAAACCCAAAGTATATAAATATAAGTGCAATAGTCAGTGTACCATGGGGCATGTCTATCAACTATATTTACATACAGCAGCAACACATACTGGCATGGATCACACAGCAGAGAGAGCTGCAGTGTAACAACAAAACCAGCTGAGTTTGTATTACAGGATAAAGTTCCCACAAGGATTCAAATGAGGCTTTTCACACATAACATCACCCCCGTCGTACGAGCTACAGCCCAGCAGCAACAGGTGACCCTGTAAAGTAAACGCTAAAGCAACATTAAAATATCCAAACTTATAGCGTCCAAGTTTGAAGTCAGTATCGATTGATTCGTGTGCTTCAGTTTTGAAGCAAAGCTTAAATTTGTGCCGACCCTCGTCAAGAAAGCAGTCCGAAGTAAAGTGGTGAACTCACCATAGACATAAGAGTTTTACAGTCATTGTGAGGACATTTCCATCGAAAATAAAGTTAAGGGCCTGTCCTCACCAAGGATAGGATTACCAGGGTCAGGATGTTAGCATATAGCAGAAGCATTTTTATATCCCAACTATTAAGCTCAATAAGTGATGGAATAATGCGAGAACTGGCCGAGAATCCAAACTCACACCAACTGCAAAACTTGACAGTAAAGATAAAGATACAGACCCCAGTTATTAGCATTTCACAGTTTTCACAGTTTCAGGATTTAACCTGTGAGCACCAATCAGCTGAGCTGAGAGCACACTGGATGCACTGTTTGATGTGTGCACTGCTAAAGCAATGTGTGTGTGTGTGTGTGTGTGTAGGTGTGTGTGTGTGTGTGTGTGTGTGTGTGTGTTTGAGTGAGTTTGGGGAGATGGACTACTGCGCGCAATGTTTCTGGAAGTTAATAATTTGCTCACAACCTGTGGGTCTGCCGACCTGTGCATCACTACAGGTTACCATATCACATGATTACACCAAAATCATTGGTCCAATAGGGGGTTCGGTGATCCACCTGAACCAATGCAAACTGCGCCCATGTTCTTCACGTCCTCGGATGGAAGGTGAGATGAAGACCTTTGTTTTGGCTCTTGTTGCAAACAACAGAGACATTGCCATGGCAAGGAAAATAGTTTCTGATGGTAACACCAGTTCTACATGTAAGTGAACCACCCCTCTATACGTGTGTTTTCACAGCCACAGTAAAGCACGTTAGATTTACGGTAATGACAGTATTGCAAAATCCATGTTGTGGACGGATTTTCTTCCGGTGGATGAATATTCTTCCGATATTCTTGTCTGGTCCTAAGGTTTAGCGAGCTCCAAATACAGGTTTTAGGTGGTGTTTTCCTTTAAATCTGACTCTGAACTACATGTCAGTGTGAAGGGAAATGGCTGCAACAAACATAACTCTGCTTGTAGCTCTGATGAGTCTGTCAGGCTGAAAATCTGCCCCTTTTTCATGAACTTTATCTTACATTAGTTACTGTCCATTCAAACATTATCTTTAACCTGCAGAAGACAGAAAAACTACAAACAGGAAGAAACTGAAAAAGAAGGATCTTGATAATGTTTAAGTAAAACCTGCATTCAGCAAAAGATTCTGCACAAAACTCAGAAGGTGGAACAAAGCCTGAACAATAAACGTTTGTTGCTCCTGACATTTAAAATACTGAGTAGGTACTTGAAGAAAGGTTTGCAGTGGTGTAGCAGGAGTGTGTAGCTGTTGTTGCCTGGGGTGTATCGTGTTACCGGCTGCTGCTGCAGTGAGCTGTGTTAACTCGGACGTCGTGATCTACTGGCTGGTGCCGGGATTTAATTCAGACGGCAAACAAAGCTGGGGCGAACCCACAGATGGTCCCATATATCCAGTGGGAAATCTTGTCAGGGGCATCTATCCAACAACACTGCAAAAAATATGTGTGTGTGTGTGCGTGTGTGTGTGCAGGTGTGTGTATTTGTGTGTGTTTTCAAGCCAAAAAGGGGATTCAGTCGTCACACCGACAAAGTGATTCACAGCTCTATTTCAGGAGCTAACACGCTGACAAATTATCCTCAGATGTAAAAGTAGAAACCAACTAAATGTTTTTATTCTCAATATGTTTGTTTATAGCATCAAATATTTTGATGTCTTGTTACATTCATACAACGGTAACCACTTAACGATCAACTGCTTAAATGGATCAAAAAGCTTGGGACATAATCGTTTCCACACTTTAAGAAATAAGGGTTCTAAAAAGGTTCTTCCTGAAGGGCTGAGGTTCTACCCTGAAGTGTGCGTGCTTGGCGTTTATTATTCAAATTTCAATTATGGTGTTACAACCCCTTGCTTGTGGTAAAAAGGGAAGCGATATAATCCAGTTTTAACTGGTAAAAGTTAAGTTGTTTATTGACAGAATTTGGGTAACTGACAAACAAAAATTTGAGGCAAGAACAGCAAAGAAAATGAGCTGATGGATGCTCGAATAAATAAATATAACCAAAGAAGGACTCAAAAGTGGAGCTACTAACTAATAACTAAAGAAAATCAAAAGACACCCCTTTTCCTATTGTTTCTAGACAAATACCAAACATGCAATTAAATCCTGGATGCAATCCCTAGCTCAGTTCTAGGTATTGTTACAAAAAAGTGCATCATTCCATACAAAATCACTCAAGTTAATGCAACCACTAACGTTCACACAACCACTGTCAAGAGATACGTCTGGCGAGCTGCTCATCAGGGCCTCGACTGAAGATTGGCCGAGTTTATATATGTAGCTGCCGCTCCCCCAGCTGCATCCCGGGAATTGGTGGAGCTGACTGGGATTGACAGGAGAAGGGAAGGTGAGGGAAGCCACGCCTCCCCAGCTGGAGCAAACCATGCACAGCGCCAATTAACATATAAGACAACACTACATGCAAAAGGTTAGACAGAGGAGAGGGCACAGCGGTAGCCGTGACAGATGATGCGGTTGAGGGTGCAAAATTTTACACTGTAGGTGCAATGCATGCTTTTGCACCCTGAACCAGACAGGTTCAGACAAACATACAAAACTTATGGACCCATATATGACTATTATCCATAATGCAGTTTGAGTGCCATGCAAACAGTTGGGAAGTGTGCTGCAATGCAAAAAAACAAAACACTTAATACCTTTTATTAAACATCTGCAAAGTTACAGGTCAATATAGTGGTAAGTTCCATATTAAATTCCTTCAGAGTCTTAACGACAGACATTATGTGAGTCTAGACAGATGAGGATCTAAACTGTAACTTGACTGGTTGGTGGGGATTATCCATCCATCCATTGTCTGTAACCGCTTATCCTTGATGGGTCGCGGGGGGGATGGAGCCAATCCCAGCCGACATTGGGCAAGAGGCGGGGTACACCTTGGACAAGTCGCCACTTCATTGCAAGGCTGACACATAGAGATAAACAACCACTCGCTCTCTCGCTTTAGAGTTATCAGTTAACCTATTTGCAGCATGTCTGGAGGCATACAACCGTTTTTTGACTGCTCTGTTTTATACAACCATTGACAGCTGACTTCTCACTCTTGTGGTGACATTGCAGTAGGTGCTTCATCATTTGTTGCCTGCACTCCACTGAGTGAACTCTCCAAATTACTTTTTTTGTTGTTTGTTTGTTTGTTTTGTTTTGTTTTGTTTTTTTAAGTTTTTTTTACTTTACTCCAATGGTACTTTATCTTGCATCAACCCATCTGCTTCCTGAGGCTGCTGCTGTGCGCACAATAATTAGGTCCTGGGTGCATTTCTGCTGTTGTCCCTGGTGTTTTAAAAACTAATCGTACCAACAATTAAATATGAAATTTGAGATATGTGACTTGGTGACTTGTCATATATTAACAATATATAATATATGACAAGTCACCAAATACAACAACACCTGTCAGATAAATGAAAAATAACCCGTCATTTAAATACCATGGCTTCCTGATTACTTTTTTCTTTCTTTTTTATATATATATATAATTGATTTTGCATGATCTCTCAAGGCCCACCTGCAGACCCTTCACTTTGGGAATCACTGCTTTAAAGCATGTATTTTTTATGCATCTGTTTTAAATGTGTTGTTTGTTTGTTTGCATTCTTGTGGCTGCAACTTTTGTGTCTCACTCTCTGTGCAGCACCTTGTGCACCCACCTGGAATGAAATGTGCTGTATAACTAAAGTTCAGATAGTTATCCAGTGTATTTTGCATGTGTGTGTAAATTGCCTGAGGAAAAATGGACTAAAATGCTAGCAAAAAATCTGACTCAGAGAATAAATGAGCTCTGTATAAAGTGTGTCAATATCTTTCCCAAAAGTCGGAGTCTGGAATCCAGTGTTTAAACTGGTGTTACTAAAGTCCTGACTGGAGTCATTAAATATCATCTGTCTTAATATTTTAACTGTTGAGAGTTTGACTGCAGATAAATCAAACAGCATTATCACACATTCATCAATGCACCGTTTCTGCTCTGTTTATTGACTCTCCTGAAGTACTTTGTCACTCTGAATCAGACCGAGCTGACATACATCACATATACAGCATATCACATATACAACACACACACACACACACACACACACACACACGGAGGCAGGCTGTATTGATCTGGAGGTGGGAGCCATAAAATGGGAGGTGATGGATCGGTGCGGTGCGGTGGGCGGCTCGGCCTTGTCGCTGGTGATTTTTTTCCGCCCGGAGATGTGAGCTCTGCGCTGGCCGATCGATAAGAGGGCCGGACGCTTTCTGCATATTCATCGAGCGCGTCACACCTGGAAAAACTAATAACACAGAGGTGTTTTCTTCCATTTTAACTGACACATCAAGGCTGTCATTGTGGACAGGGGGTTTCCCTAATAACTATGGATGCCATCTTCATTCCGTGAGAGATTTTGTCGGCATTTAATTGATGGATCTGAGCTCAAACTTTGCACAATAGTATTTGTCCCTGAAGGGTTGGATTGATACAGTATATTAAACATTCATAAAACAAGACATAAAGTCCTGCTAGTGTCCAGCAGAGGCTGAAAATCTTTATCACACCCAGAAAACAAAGCTGTATCTCTCCCGTACTGTGCATTGTGTCCTAATAGCAATGTGCCAAATAAAAAGAGCAGCCAATCCCTCCCTGTGTTACTTTAACAACTGTTGTGTTGACGATGACATGTTGTGAGGGTTTTAAAGATGTCAACTGAAATATCACCACAAATTTTTTTTTTCTTTTTCCTCCACCAAAGTGTTTTTTGTCAGCAGGAAAGAATAATAAACTGAACTGACTGAATTTTGGCGCACACTGGGTTAGAGCTGCAATGATTAGTTGATTATTAATCAATTACCAACTATTTTGATAATCGATTGATCAGTCCAGTCATTTTTTGAGGAATAAAGTCAAAATTCTCTGATTTCAGCTTCGATGTGAATATATATATTTTATTTCTTTACTCTTCTGTAAACTGAAGATCTTTGGGTTGTGAACAAAACAAGACAGGAAACATTCACAATTTTCATCATTTTCTGACATTTTATAGACCAAACAACTATTAACTGATTAATCGAGGAAATAATCGACTATGAGAGTAATTGTTCAATTGGAACAATTGGAAAAGTGTTCTTGGGACATACTGTGTTTGAGGGCCTCATCGATTTTGTGTTTGATTATTCTTTATATTTCCAGCTGTATATTGTATTAAATGTATCAAGTAACTGATGTGTTGGGATGATTCGGTGATTCAGTAAACTCAAATTTTCATAAAGTGTCCCATTTTAACAACGCTCACACTACTAGTTGTAGTGTAGTATTAGCAGCTCTCTGTGCGCCTTCAGATTTTTTCTTTTTTTCAATAAGACCAGTCCGGTCACGGTGATGACGCACAAGAAACGGAGAGTGAGAGAGAGTGAGAGTGAGAGAGGATCACATGTCTTCAGTGGTCCCGCAGCTCTCTGACAGTCAACAGTCTCCTCTCAGTCTGCTTTCGGTGAGGCTGGACGCTGCTGGACGCGGTCCTGATGTGATGCTGAAGTCGATGGAAGACGACATCGATCATTTGCGGTTTCCTCTTGTGCCTCGGAGGGTCGGAACCACCTGTCTCCTGTCTCTGCTCTGAGGACAAACTATCACAAAGAGGAGAAAAGACCCCGAGAGGCGCGCGTAATTTCTCTGTGCGTCTTTTCCGCGCCATGCCTCTCCTCCTCCACCTCCTGCTCCTCCTCTGAGCGCCTCCTTGGATGAACTTTCTGGCCGCCTGCGGGGACGCGGCCGCTCGCACTGAGATCATGAAGACGACGCGGAAATGTCGCGCGCTGCTGTCCGTGGGTTTGAACTTGGTGGCCCTCTTCTTCTCCACCACCGCCTTCATCACCACGTACTGGTGCGAGGGCACCCAGCGCGTCCCCAAGCCCAACTGCAGCAAGCAGCGGCGCCACAACTGCATCGACTACGGCGTGAACGAGACGGACCAGAACAAGGTGCACTATAGTTGGGAGACCGGGGACGACCGCTTCCTCTTCCGACGCTTCCACACCGGCATCTGGTACTCCTGCGAGGAGAATATCCATGAGGCAGGTGGGCACATCAGTCCAGTGGTGTTTACCTTAAATCCTGATCCTGTAGATAAGGGCAGCAAAGATACAACAAGTGGTTCCAAAAATAAAGATCCATCAGTGCATTTAGGAGCAGAATTCGCACCAGAAATCAGTGATTTATTTTGAACAGTAATTGTTGGTGTTGTCCGCAGAAGTTTGGTTTTCTTTATCAGAGTGCTTCACCTCCTCACTAAATGAAGTTAACAGGCCAATCATGACATTTTTACGCATGAAGGAAAGACGCATCCCTGTGCGTAAAATCGAAACATTATAATGGTTATTTCACTCTGTGTTTGAACCAAAGTGATCTTTATTTTGTTGTGTTTTAGCGTCCGTTCAACATATTCAGGAGCTTTATGAAGGTTGTTCTGATGCGTTTAAGGAACACCGAACATTGTGTATACTGAACTGAGCCCAGACTGTCCTTGGAGCAGTTGATTGCAATTGTTGTTTAGGAAGATATCATACACCAGCAGCAATAATATTTATGGTAATCATCATACAGATCACAAACAGAATGACCTAAATCAGAAATTGAGTGCCAGGCACGTGCACAAATAGACCCCAGCTCTTGTGCCCCAAGTGCCCTCTTTGCAATTTTGGCCCATGGCATCAATACTGAAATAAAAGTGTGTTGTAATGTCCGAGAATTGCATCTGAGCTGTAATTCAACTTTTCTAGGATAAGATAAACTTTGATCCCACACTTTAGTGCTGTGAGTGTTTCTGTTATTTTGTCCACCTCAGATGGTGAAAATGAGCAACAAACAGGATCTGTTGCTTCTGTTCTGCAACCACAGAGAGTGAGAGTAATGATGAATGAGCAAGAACAGTGTGTGTGTGTGTGTGTGTGTGTGTGTGTGTGTGTGTGTGTGTGTGTGTGTGTGTGTGTGTGAGTGAAGACACGTTTGGCAGTGTATGAGAGTAAATAAACAGCTTAGAGGGACAGACAGAGATAAAGAAAATAAGAAAACTGTGTGTGTGTGTGTCTATTTTGGTTGGGTAATGGGCTGAATCCATCGTTGCTGGTTGTTCTTTTAAGGGTGATATTTATTATTTTAGTTTACTAATGTAATGGTTGGCAGAGTGACAGTCACTGCTCTGCGATGCGTTCTTATCCAGCAGCACATTACACACCCACTCAGCCAGAGCCGAGTGCCCTGAGCTGGGTGAAAACAGCCTGTAGAACAAGACTGTTTAAACATCTAACGCTCTGAATTAAGAATTTATTTCAATCAAACCAGAGTTGGTCATTGTTGGGTCAGTGGACAGACTAACAAAGACAGTTTACAGGAGAGTCTTACGTGGTTTTACGTTTGTTTGTAAGTTTGAATTACGTCTTACGAGTCAGTTAAGCTCAGTAAAAGGGAGACTTGAATCAGAAGGAGTACGGTTGTATTTTTCTGTTGAGTAAGGAAAATATGTGTGAGACTGTGTCAGTTTGTGACATTTTGTGAGCTCATTATGTTGTGTTATGTTATGTTTGTTTAGGAATATTTCAGTTACAATATCAATTTTGCTCGGATGGAAAGAAGAGAACAAATGCTGTATATTGGACAAGGACAAACTTCTA
This sequence comes from Lutjanus campechanus, assembly GCA_027495735.1. Taxonomy (NCBI): domain Eukaryota; kingdom Metazoa; phylum Chordata; class Actinopteri; order Lutjaniformes; family Lutjanidae; genus Lutjanus; species Lutjanus campechanus. The sequence goes on from JAJHUR010106207.1 coordinate 11,498, forward strand.
ACCTGGTGCATTATCAAAAAGTTTGTTTACATTAAGAATTGATCCCAAAGCAGTAACATTAATCATGTACTTTTATTAAACATGACCCGACCTACACACTAAAATTAGTGAAATATGAAGGTTGGTCATGTAAGAATAACAGGGTTAAAACTGCATCCGCATGAGAAAAGACACATATTAAAAGATCGATTCTGGGATTTTATGAATCGATATCGGACCACGCAAAGAAAAATTGATTCAACTCGATTTAATTGATTTTTTTAACCCAACCCTAGTGGGAGGGGGGATGAATATTAATTGCTGGCTGATGAGCTGACGGAGGCCAGTAGGAAAATTTTAACATATCAGCCCCCAACCCTAGTTTCAGCTCTTTAGGACAAATACGTTCGGGATGATGGCCACAGATAATGGACGACTTTAAGTGCATTATCCTGCTTATACTGCAGCACAATCACCAGCCAAAGACAAAATATTAATCAATGATGTTCTGATACATATTTTTCCTTCCTGATAGAGACTCAGATACCTGATCTTAGCATGTATGTAATGTGACACTAAACATGTGGTTAATGTTGAAAAATTGTTGCAGTTTTGCTCACTTTAGGAAAAGAGTTTGGTTTGGTATCAGCTGATTGATGAGTACAAATGTTTTTTGTTTTCTTTAACAGCTTTATACTACTAACGTCTGTATGGATTTGATATGATTTCAGTCATAGGCTACATTTACATCCACACTGGTTTTTGAAATTGAAATTTGACCAAAATTACAATATGGCTTACTTAGGTACAATATTTGTTAAAGGTGAAATATGTGTCAGAATACTATTTTAGATTAAATGTTCCCTAAAGGCTGAAAACAGAGCCAAGTGGAGGTGTGGAAGTCCAGCTCTATCTCGGACCACTTGATTTAGTGTTAAAGTCATTATACAGTATTATCTCCTTAAAATCTGGATGGACGGACGGATGGACAGATGGACAGATGGATGTTTCTGGTGTGTTTTCTTCTCTCTCCTTGGTGTTGCGTGTGAACTCTACAGAAAAGTCCACCAGGAGAAAATATGGCGGATTTCCTGCTGAACTCAATGTTTTATTCAGCTGTTTTCCTCCTTTTGGAACAAATTTAAAATATATGATGGTGGTTGGCGTATAAATACTTTATTATTTTCAATGATAAGAAACTCCCAGCTCATGACTGTTAACCTCCATGTGCACCCTGGATGTCATGATTTTATCAGACAGTCAGAAAGCTTGCTTTGCATCTGGGCCGCGGTGATAAAACAGATTTTATGGAGCAGAGATTTTGTGAATTTTGCCTCCAGTTTCGGTGATTCAAAAATAAAAAGATGTCTAGCTTCTAAAGGAGCTCTTGTTCATATTTCTTGGCAAAAGTGGTCAAAAAGTCAAATCCTTTCATATGTCACAGTGTTAGAGGACAAGTTTAGTGACAGGAGCTTGTTGACGTCCTGCAACCTAGATTCGTCTTGGGCACGGAGAAAAATGATTTGTGGTTGGCCAGAAGGTTTTTGCTCAATTCATATTGATATTTAAAGAGTAGGTCATGTATTTTAGAAACTTTTTTTTTGTTATATTTGTAAAATTTCTCTTTGATCCAGACATCAATCAATAAATCAAATGCTCAGAAAAATCCAGTGCCTGTGGCTGTTACAAGCCTGCAATAAATCCAAAATATAAAGCTGAGTCTGCACAACAGAAACTGCTCCTTAAAGCATTTTTAATAGTAGATCACAACATGTGATGTTTTAGATCCAAGTCCAAGAGAACATCCTCAAATGTCTTGTTTTGTCCACAACTCAAAGATTCTGAGTTTACTATCAGAAGAAACCAGAAAATATTCACATTTAAGAAGCAGAAATCAAAGAATATGGATTTTTTTTGTCTTAAAAAATGACTTGATTATCAAAATAGTAAAAATCACAATATTTTTGACCAAATACTTAGATATTGTGACAATATTGCAGGGATAACGTTCACAAAATATTAACCCAGTGAGATTTTTTGATAAATAATCATCACTAAAGTGGATATAATGAATAGGTGGGTAAACAGTCATCGCTTCACTATAATGCAGCCTTCAAAACCAGGATAAGACAACACTTAAGCCATATCACAATATCCAAAATCTATCACAATATCTCATCTCATATCACGATGCAATATAATACTGATCTACTGCCCTAATACCTGGTTTATATCATGGTTTGTCATTTTGGATCGTCAGTGCAGTGAGTCAAGTCTAGAAATCGGTCCATGGTCCATCTCTTTAAGTCTCATTTAGTTTTCAGTGTGACCGTCGGTGTGGAGCTCAGAAACAGGCTCCCTGCATGAAGGGTTTTGGTGTTGTGGCAGCTCATCAGTGACGGTTGTGTTTGGTTGAATCCGCATCAGAACCTGCAGCAGAAAACAAGATTCTGCCTCAGCCTCACACAGAGACAGACGACAAAGGTGTCACGTGGCAGAAAGAACAGATGGCTGATGGTTTACTCAACAGTGAGAAGAAACCAGAGGTTATAAGATGTATAAAGACAGTATAGACAGTATAGACAGTATATCTGCTTTTTATAGACTGCCTGGTCTAAACCTGGTTGTCATCTTCCCTCACACAGGCGAATATTGTATGTGCTACTGGTGCAGATCGGCTCGTGGGCCAGTTGCTCCGTAGCTTTTCTTCCACTGACAGAGTTCCTGTTTTGTTTGTTACTGTGACCAAGTTTCCTGTTGGTTGATGAAGTTGCTCCGGTCATTTCACACTTTTTTTGTGATATTTTGTCATCAAACTTGATGTCCCTCCCCTTGTTTCACTATGAAACTCTTCCGAAGCTGCAGATACACAAGAATTTCACTGCGGATGAATCGTGACAAAGCAGTTGTCGAAATCATTTAAAGTGTTACCTGTTGCATGATGAATAAAATCACCCACATGTAGATCACTGCCGTTGCTCCCAAATATCAAATGTTAATTATTCCTGATGCAGCTTCTGTGATTACCTGAAAAGTGTGCAAATGCTATACAGCAATTGTTTATTAGCAAGTTCCATTTTCTTTTTTAGTATTTTAAAAATACAAACTTTGACATGTTTTCAGAATGATTGTACAGCAGCAGATTCTCCACACAACCGTATTTCTGGAAAGGGTCGTAGAATCAGTCAGTCGTGTACAGCTGATAATCTTCCAGACATCCATAACAACACTGCAATTAAAGTAATTAATCCAGCATTACTTTTAATTGTGCAAATTTGCTTAACTGTAGTGCAGTCCCAGACTAAGAACTTTTTAAGTCAAATCACATTTGGTCGTTCAGTGGAACCTTTTACAGCCGATGTCATAGAAAAGCTGAGCATGTATTCAGCATCAGAAGTAGCGGTCTCCCCCAGTCATCCAGACGAGTTATCAAGCATTGAGTTGAACATTTTGCAACCACCAAAATCACCAAAATGTCTGGTTGTTCTGTATACGATACGTCAGAATTTATATTCCACTGGCTGACATAAGTTGTACAGAATTCCGACAGGATTACGACCGTTTTAAACGTGTTGACTGGACTGAGGGGCGAGATCAAAACTGCTTGTGTTTGCAGCGAACATTGACAAGCTGTTGTGTGATCTGCTATACTCCCAGTGCCAAACTGCACACGCAGCTTGCTCATTGTTTATGAATGAGTTTGTTTTACCAGTAAGACTCTTGTTTAAATGCCTTTATCCATCATCTGTGATGTCTGGCATCACCCGCCCTGCACACTCTGTGCTCTTTCATGCTGTGAATTAAAGGTTTATTTTGACCAAACCAGAGTTGTTGATTGTTGGAACAGTTTGAATATGAGCCAGTGTTTCTGTTGTTTTTCAAAAGGAGTCTTGTGAGTTTGGCAAGAGCAATTAAACAGTTGTTTCTGTTTAAACAAAACGTATCTTACTCTTTACAATAAGGTCTGTCACTGTAGGGAAAACAAGCACAAGCAAACATGAAAGCGTCACCTGTCCTGTGCGCTCTGCGGTGCGCTCCGGTCAAGTGTCCGACAGCGCATCACGATGCTCTGCGTTTCTGTCACTCTTCTCGGCTTCCATAACAGTTAGTTTTGTGGTTTGTGGTGATTTAGAGACTGTTTTTAAAGTTTACAGCCTGTTATGTTGTCACGTTGCTCTGTGTACAATGACGCAGCTAAAAAACAAGAGCTGAAACTTGTTTACCCACTAAGTGCTCCAGCTAATATAAAAGTATATTTATGATTCAGATTATTCTCAATTCCTCGTTGAAATGTTTCTCCCTGTGTATTTTCATAAGCTTAAATCTGTTTTATCCTGTAATTAATGCACACTGACTGATGAAGGAGAAGAACTGATGACTGCTCGACTAGAAGAATCTCAGTCGACTGAGGAGTGATGATTTGAGTCTTGGACTTTGAGGGGGCAGCCATACTAAACTGTCAACAAATATGCGCCAATAATGTTGCAGCATGGCTCACTATTTGGCAAAAATAAGAATCAGGATGTTTTGTTTTTTTGTTTTTTTTACTACAGGTTGCAATCAAAAGTCCTGATAACAAAAATCTGCATCTTCACTCAGTGTCCCGGTGTTACTGAAGCCTGGTCTGCTGATTGATGTCGTACAACCTGACTGTTTCTATTCATCAGTCTCACTGTGCTGCTCCTGAGTGTCCTCCTCCTCCTCCTGCTGCTGCTGCTCTGCACACAGCCTGCAGTGAAAGCTGCTTCAGATTCGTCTCCTTTAGAGAATTTAAACAATGATTAAACAACTCAAGTTTCATTCTGTGTGTCCATGTCCTGACTAAACTTAATTATAGGCACTTATAGGATTGATTGTGATGTAATATCTACAGATGTTTTGTTTCCGTCTGTCCATCCTGCTGCTGTCACTTCATATTGACCGAGAGCTGCGGGCCACCTGGGCCATCAAAGGTTAAATTAAAAAGTCCCACTGTCATGCTGTCACGATCACTTCAGCGAGGCTTACTAACTTCATTACATCACTACAATCTGGCACGACTGGTGAGGAGACTCGTAAGCAGCTCAGCTCGACACTGTTCTCACAGCAGTGATGAAAACAGAGTCTGGAGCTCCAAGAAAAGGCTTTAGTCTGCACAAAGTTCACTTTCACATCAATCAGAGCTTTTTAACAACTCTTCAGAGTTACTAAATGCACTTTCTAGCAGGCACTTCCATTTCTTTACAGTTCTTTAATTTTCTTCATTGCGGTTTTATAGATACTTTTTGTACCGACCTCATGATTATGCCGCGCTGTTAGCTGGAGGCAAAGCAAAGGAAAACTGGAGGCAAATACAGAGTAGGAGGCCACATAACCAAGCTAAAATATCATCTTTCTGTGTAGTTGGTGCCAAAATTGAAGTTTTATTTCATACCAGCTGCCACTGACAGTCAAAAAACCTGAAGACAACTGTGGTTAAACACGAACTGTGAGCGAGCCAGGACAAAATAAACAAAATAAACTCACAAAATGTCAAGAAAGGAAACATTCTCATAACTTTTTCCCTCATTAAACAGAAAAATACAACTGATCATCATCTGAATTCAAATTTCTCTCTTTTATTGAACTAAGATGAGCTCGAATTGTCTGACTGACAGATAGAAGCTTATAAAAAATGCACAGGGAGAAAGGAAATCATATATTTTTATATTGGATGGTGCACTTATTAAAAAATATTATACTGTCTCGCTTTCTACTGATTTATTAATAAATCAGTAGAAAGCGAGACAGTGTGCGGGAGTCTTCCTAATTGTTTTTCAAGTTGATTTTTCCTCCGACGCACCTGTCACACATTCAGGTGTGCAGAGAATTTTAAAAAATATATATATTATACGAAAGAGTGCGAACAGAGTCGTTGGTGAACAAGTTTCAGCTCTTGGTTTTTATCGGCATCATTGTACGCAGAGCAATGCAACAGCATGATAGGCTGTAAACTTTACAATCTGAGTCTCTAAATCACCACAAACCACAAGGAGGAGGAGGAGGAGGAGGAGGAGGACAGATAGAAATGGAGCGCAGCCGGTGCACCAGCAGAGCGCACAGAGCAGGTGACGCTTGTTTGTTTGCTTGTTATTTGCGATTGTTTGTGCCACTGACAGGCTCAGATTGTTATTGTTAGTATCTAACAACATTATGGAAAGGATCATGACAGTGAGAGACCTTATTTTAAAGAGTAAGATACACTTTGTTTAACCAGAAATAGCTGATTAATTGCTCTCACCAAACTTCACCAGAATCATTCTTGTGCATCTTGGTTCGTCTTCCCACTGTCCCAACAATCACCAACTCTGGTTTGGTCCAAATAAATCCTTAATTCACGGTGTGAGGGAGCACGGAGCGTGCAGTGCAGGTGTGGCTGCAGCCTCGGAAAGAGGACTGCTGATTTTATAACTGAACTATAGGAGGATGCACCCTTTTAATTTCTCTGACTGTGTGAAAATCGGGTATTTTCACATCACAAATGATGAAGAAAAGCATTAAAACGCTAACTGGTGAAACGTACTCATGCAGGCTCATATAGGACTGAAAAAAAAAATTAGAAGAATGAATTGTTCAGCCCTACTGTTTCACAGCGTCAACAAGGTATTCATTACCTTTCTCAACTAGCTTTATTTTGAAAATCTAAGCATATTTATGACCACCAACTTGACTGTGAAGCCCTACATGTGCAAAATGAAACACTAGAGAGCATCACAGGGCTTCATCACAGGGTGTCTCTGTTTGATGAGTTGGGAGGGAGAACGTGTTGGCTGCATTGATTTTGATCCTTTTTTAATCTGTCCATCATGAGTCTGACAAAGGATTGCAATTATAAACTGGTTGACCCTTTTAAGACCTGTAAATGCATTGTTAATTTATTTGGATTGTGAATAAATGAAGGTCCAAAGGAGTCTGCGGTTTCTCTGCAGCTCCTTCTCTTCTTCTCCAGGTTGGTCCTCTGCGTCCGGTGTGAATGACGCCGACAGGGTCACAACAGTAGAAGTGATGGTACGTTAGCCGTAGTTCCACAAAACCATTCATACTCATTACAACTGCAATTAGCCCCGAATGACATCGGATCACTGATTAAACAGACTGCAGAGCTGCTGGCTGCAGGGCGAGGGAATAATGAATGAGGACCGTGAAAGTGAGAGTTGGGACTGTGAAGTAAAAATACATGAAGAAATGTGAAACCACCTGAAGCCTCTTTTAAATGAATCTATTCCATTACAACCTGATCGACGGGGAGCGCGATAACTGGGATTTTTGGGTTAATTGACATTTTAGAGGGCCGTTGTCTCCCGTGTTGAGAGGGAAGGTGTAGGAATACTGATTGTGCTGTTAGTTAGAGCTGTCATCAGGTCACAGACAGGCCCGTTCACTCTTTAATTACATTTTAGATTCATGTCCTAATCAGACGCTGTGCTGCTCACCTTTTGGCTGTGGCATATTTTCACTGCAGCTCACCAAGTCTTGAACATGTTCCTCGACACTCTCTCTGCACACCTCTGGTTTTAACCTTGGAAAACATGAATTATAACAGCTTCAGATGAGTTTCTCTGCACTGTTTGTCAAATAGCGTGCTGCATTTATTACAGACCAACTTTTGGCCGAGGTAATTATCGCTTAATTTTAGTTTGAGTAAAGTTGTAACTGGCAAACAAGTAGGAGCACTCAAATGAAGGAGGATTTAGACACAACAGGTGGTTTAAACCTACAGAAGAAGCAGCAGACAGAAACAACAGGTGAGCAACAGGTAGCAGACAGGCTGTCACAATCTGCTTCTGTTTCTCCTCTCCAGCCTCATTTCTGCTGTTCCACAGGCCCTTCAGCGCTTTCCGTTTTCCATAGTTGCCTGTACTTCCCCGCTCACCTCCTCACCTGCATCTCATTCCCTCATCAGCATCACAATTCATACAGAGGCTGCGCACATGAGGCACAGTATGCTTTTAAACCCCACTGAGTGGCAAAAAGTCAGTTGAGTTGCGGCATTAAACACACACAAAAAAAACCCATCTAAAATGAGCAGGAGCTGCCAAAAGCTAAAGAAAAGAGAAGCAAATCCATGCAATTCACAGAAACAACTGAAATCCAAGCACTGAAACATGGATTTGCAGTTGCCATTTTGTTCCAGGTATGCTGGATTTTTTTTGGGGTAGAATCAGACCTTCAGTTATACACTGCATTGACAAATGTTACTTATGAATCATATGTTCAGCATCTTTCATTTATAGTCTGTGTAACTGAGCCTTCTTCTACAAATGCACATAACTGCAAACATCAGGACTGCTGCATGCAAAAATAACTTTTCAGTAATGTAGTGTGTTGTCAAATTGATTTTTTTTTCAATGGATATTAAAAATTCTGCAAAACCTCAGTCCAGGGCATTTTATCCCTCCAGCGTAGTGCACACCTTACATCTTCATTGTTTAATTATTTTGAAGTATTTCCACATAAAGCTGGTGACAGACTTTTTTTTAAACAAATAAATTGATGGATTCAAATTTGCATGACCCTCCCTTGGACTAAAATTAAAAAAGCATGACCCTGTTTTCCTGCAGTGGACCCCTCCCATAGATTTCCCTTACTGAAAGTAACACTAGTTGGGCTTCATCTCTGGTTTTGACCTTTTCCTGCCTCATCATCCCGTGAGTCTTTTTTTTTTTTTACCTCATTTTGTGTGTTAAATCACTGATCTGCACCAGATCTGTATCAGTTGTCTGCATTTGGGTCCTTCCTCTGTATTCCTGTTACCCTGCTCACATCAGCTGTGACACAGACGGCAAAGACTGGACCAAACCTCGGTGCTGAAAAACTTTCCTCTGTATGATGAGGGAATAACGAACAGCAGAGAGGGTCAGGTCATCTCTTCATGGGCAGCAAACTCACTGAGGGAAACCAGAGGGCACATGAGACATGACAGGTGGTGTGTCTGACATGCCCTCCATCACTTTGCCTTGGCAGCATACAAAGTGGTCACAGAAGATTTAAGATGGAGCAGCACACCAGCCCTCTTCTTCTTCTTCTTTCTCTTCTTCTTCTTCTTCTTCTTTCAAAAGTACATTCAGTAATGAATCCTGACAGTTCAGTTAGGTCCACACAGTCCCAACAGGTACTGGTTCTGGCAAACGCACAGTGCATGCTGAGTAGCAGAGGTGATGAATGTATACACATTCTTTTCTCAGATGGAGATACTTGTGTAAAACAGGCTCTGGTAAAGGTTGAAAAAGTACAGGTATAAAAGTTAAAAGTGATTCTATGCAAAGCTAACTGAACCACACCCTTTCTCAACGGCCGAGTCTCCATCTGTCTGTCTTTTTATGTCTTTTATGCATTTTTCCACCCTGTTACATCTGTCGTGTGTGATACGAACTGATGGACACACCAAGGAATCATCTTCTCTGTGTTATTGTCCCATCCATTTAGGGTGAAATCAGTTTGATGTTGGGAAGGCACGCAGTGATACAAAATAGAAATAATATATTGTCGGAGTACAAGAGTTGAGCAAGGTTGGTACCTGGCAGAACCTCAGTCTGCTTTCTTCTTCTCTGTTTCCTGTACTTAAATATGCTCTGTGCTCGGCTCGTCTACGTTGAAAGCAAAAAAAAAAAAAAAGGGTTTTTATCAAATATTGCAGCTCCTGTGATTTGAAAATTCATTGGGGAAAAGTCACTGGAACTAAAGTACAGTTAATTATAGGACTATGGTCCAGTTAATCATTAAAATAATAGGTTAAATAAGTTACATTTGGATAAAAATAGACGCTCCTTATATTTTTTTTATTTTACTGTGTCTTAAATTGTGAATCGTAAAATGCCAATTTCATTTTACTTTACTTGTTACAGTGTTAGTGCAATTCTCAAACTGGTTACTAGAGGGCGTGTAGCACTTGTGAGGAACCTAAAACTCCTTAGCGCTGCAGAATAAAACCTGCAGTCGAACCGAACGCAAGCTTAAGTTTTCTGCCTATTTGTTTACAGATACAGGTGGGTTAATATTCTGCTAAAACATACATCAGTATAAGAATTATTATTTACACAGTTTTAATCAGTTAAATTCTTAAAAGCAAATAAATCGATTAATCATTACAGTTGATTAAAAAGCAGTGACAGCAGTTCTTTGGGTCGTATTTTGCTGTATAGTTTTCACCGTGTACTCAAGTTTCAGTTCAAGTCTATTTTAGCCTCTGGAAGTTAAATTATCCTCAGTATCCAGAAGACAAACAGTATCTTGTGTGTGTGTGTGTGTGTGTGTGTGTGTGTGTGTGTGTGTGTGTGTGTGTGTTTGCAGTGTGAGGGTGTTGGTGTTCAGGCTGGTTATAGATGGTCCTGCCTGCAACACTGCAGAGGCTGAGTTATGGCTCATGTTGTGGCTGCTGATCTGTGACCTGCAGGGTCCCAGCGAGCTCTGATCAACTCTCCGCAGCCTCAGAGTGCGAGAAAAAAAAATGTCCTGAAAGCCAAATGATACAGCAGCATACAAAACCCTCCTTACGTCAATATTGTACTGACAGCATGTGAGAAAAATACAATAAAGTCTCTGTGAACTGTTGAGCATGTATGACTATAGGATAAAGATGCAAAAGATACTAAATATAAACAATAATAATGTATAAGTTCATAATATTACAGTGGCAACATAGACAATAAGGAAAAATGTGTTACAGTTACTGTAATGTAACTTGATTGCTATCAGATACTTTTCAGGAGTCTCACGGTCTAACATGCTGATGTTATAATATTTACCATTTTCACAGTTAGTTTCGCATGTTAGCATGCTAACATTTGCTAATTAGCGCTGAACACAAAGCCCAGGCTGATGGGAATCTCATTAGTTTTTCAGGTGTTTGATCATAAACCAAAGTATTTTGACCTGGTGATGGTGCTACATGAAAAGTCAGAGCATCATAAAAGTCATTATTATTCAACCTGAGAAGAAAATGAATATTTAAAGGAGGTGCATGTAAGAGCAAAGCCTGTTTGAGTTCAGCAACTGTCTGTCCCACTACCTGCCAAACTCCATTCACATTTTGCTCAATTTAACCGTTGCAAACATCTACTCCTTCTAAAAGATTATTAATGACGTCTTATGACTCACTTATATTCACTCATTTGGTGAACATTCGGCCTTAATTTTAACTCAAATAAATATGAAACAAGCAAACAAAAACAGACGTTCTGGCCCAGAATAGAAATTTCAAAAGAGGACATGCTGGTTGTAGTATTTCAGCTTTGCATGTTTCCTCAATTTCTGATGACATATGGTCATTTTATGATTTAGCACAGCAAATATATTATACATTTCTCCTTTAAGTAACCTTTTCAATGCAGGTATTTCCTTCGTATTGGAGTATTTTGATGTTGCAGCGCTGCTACTTTCAATTGAACTGAATAATTACTCAGTACTGGATGGTGGAATAAGAGCCAGGTGACATTCAGGAGTCACATTGCGTCGTTGTTTGATGCATTATCAGTTTGACGCACTGACACTAACGCTTGTTTTATCCTTTTCTCTCCACCCTGTGCATTAATTTCATCCTTTTCTTCTTCTCATTAATCACCTCATCCTCTCCACCTCTGCATCTTCCTCTTTTCCGTCCCTTCTCTCTCTGTTTCTCATTCCCCCTCTGTACTTCATTCCCAGCTCATTTCACCTCGTGTTCTTCACCTCTCCCCATCTCTCTTCCTCTTTACATCCCTCTCTACCTCTCCCCTTCATCCCCCCCACCTCTCCCCTCTCTCAGGTGAGAAGTGTCGGAGCTTCATTGATCTCGCCCCGGCATCGGAGAGAGGTGAGTAATGATGGTCATTAGGCATCGCCGCCACTCCCTGCCGCTCCCCACCTGTTCGTCAGGCTCAGGGAAAACCACCGCAAAACAAAAAAATATCTCCACACACACACGCACACACACACACGCACATCTCTGCTCTGATCTCTTACTGTGTTTGTTAAGTTGTCCTCGGGAGTGCATTTTCACCACATTTTCCCGCACAAAAGAAAAAATCTGATTTCTAACATCGTTGTTGATTCACACACGCTGACAAGTTCATCTCAATGTCACAAAACAGGCAGGAGTCAAACAAAGACAAACTTAACCAGGCGAGGGGAAGGCAACAAGGCAAAAGTTCAATGTTGAGGCAAGCAGGTGATGTCCCCTGACTGCTTAGTGAGGAAGATATAAAACAATCTGACAGAGAACAGCTGGAAATGAAGCGGTATATATACTGCAGAGGTAATTACTATGGGTGGGAATCTCCTGGCACCTCATGATTCCATTAGGATTACATCTTAATGCATCAACATTTTTACTTTCTATACATTACAAACCCTGCTTCCCAAAAAAAAAGGCAAGTAAAACATAAATAAAAACAGAATGCAATGTTTTGCAAAAAGTTTTTTAACCTATGTTCAATTGAATACAGTACAAAGACAAAATATTTAATATTAACACTCATTAACTTTATTGTTTTTTTGCAAATATGCACTCATTCTGCCTTTGATGCCTGCAACACGTTCCCAAAAAAACTTTGTACAGGAGCATGTTTACCACTGTGACACATCAGCTTTTCTTTTGACAACACTCAGT